>JAOQGH010000004.1:31832322-31856029 GCA_025769975.1 Gallinago jamesoni
TCATCTCATGATCACTGTGCCCTAGACAGCCTCCAACCCTTACTTCCTCCACAAGTTCTTCCCTGCTCGCAAGGAGCATCAATATCATCCCAAAGCTCTTGATATAAAACCTCCCAATGATATTCAACACTGCCTCCATGTCAAGGAGTAACAGGGCGGGAGAAAATGGGGAAAAAATATTCCCTTCTATGTAAAGAAATGTTTTGGAGGCTGGAGTGTGGGGTTGAGAAAATGAAAGCTCTCCTCTTGCTTCTGCTAGAGGCAGGGAGTATCACACGAGGTGCCCTGCTTCTCTGTACTGCATTTTCCTCAAATTTAAGAAGGGAGATAATAACTTTGACATCTCAGAAGCCTTTAAGAGCTGTGGATGAAAATTGCAACTTAAGATTTGTATATTGCTCTCTATACCTAAACATCTCTGGTTTGACTTGATAACGCTCATGAAATCTTTTGCAAAGTCCCTCTCCTTATCCATTAATTTAGCTGCAGAACTGAAGCTGAGCAGGGGTAAAGGATGCAGGGAACTGCTAGTATTGCAGAAGACCACAGGAAGAGATCTCAGGGTGATGTGCTGGATGGAAGGCAGGGGCCATCGACACAAACCTGTTAGAAACGCTCTGCTAGTTCTGCAGCTGCTCACAGAACAACTTGTTTTTATTAGGCATTTTTCTCCAAGACTTTTGAAATAACTGAATCAACTTGTTAAATTTTAAAAGTGAATTGATGTGCATGTTTTTGATTTACCATGACAGCTTAATTTATTCAAGAAGAAAACCTCAGTCTCACAGTTACTTTTCCTTTCCCCTAAAAGGCTAAAAAAAGGGGGCAATTAAATATTTAAAGCTCTCTGTCTCCTTTGCTGTGCAATGATACTAACACACGCAAACTTAGACTCCACCTAATGGTATGATATTTTTAAAAGGCATTGATGTATAGTGTTGCAGTAACCGGATCCTAATTGGTGTAAATGGGTGTGTTTGCATTAGCTGCATGGAGCAGTGCCAGTTCTGGCCCTCTGCTTCAAAAGATGCACCTCTGTCTCTTAAGGAGAACAGAGTATCTTCTTGTGCTCAAAAGTAAATGATGAAGCACAGACCTTTTCTTTTTGAAACCAGCAGATGAAGTTCGATCGAGCTAAACGAGAGCCAGATTGTGCCCAGATGTACATTGAGAACTGGGAGTGGAGCGGGTCCCTTTAGTTGTCCTCCCTATCATTGCCACATGGCAGGGAGGAGAAGCATCCTGTAAGCTGGATACCAGAGCTCTCAGGGGCTTATCAGGTGGGGTGAGTTGTTTCTTCTTGCCCACCTGGACCCAAATTTGGCAGGCAGACCTTGGATCCTTGGCCCCAGTGCCTGGCAGCAGCAGGATGCTGACTCAGCACCCCCCTTGCTGCCACAGCTGGGCTCTGCTCCCCCACAGCCCTTGCCAGGTCCCACCAGGAAGGAGAGGCTCTTATTTTACCACGTTCAATTCAAAGTCATATGTGCTGATAGGGTTCTTGGTCCAGATGATCTGTAGCCACCCAGGTGGCTAGATGGCTGTAATTGCCATTATCAGAGGCAGCATTAAAGCAGGAGGGAAAAACACACAACTTGGAGATGAGAGAAGACATGTAAATGAGACATTCCTGTCCCACTTTCTCAAAACAAGATTTAAGAAGCAATGAAGCTCAGCTGCTTTTTCTAGAGCACCGCAGCAAGGAGTGAGCTAGAGTGAAGTGGGAAGGAAAGCTGCAGGCAAAATAACAGCTCAGGTGAAGTCTGCCAAGGCTGTTGTTAAATGATTAACTTCTCCTGAGGGGGAGGATGGCTGGCTGCAGCAGCTCCAAGGGCTGCAGGAAGAGCTGACACGGAGGTGGGGAGGGAGAGCAGAGCTGGCCAGTGGCTCTTCAAATTTTAGAAGTTGTTTCATTAAGCATAAATCTCAGTTCAGCCATCGATCCCAAGGATCTGGAGATCTGCCTGACTGCCATAGCGATGGGGGCAGTCAGTCACTCACCCAGGTGGGAACTATCTGCTGGGTTCTGCCCATACCTGATGCAGATGAAGGATCCTATAAAAAAAATGAAGGATCCTATAAAAAAAATGAAGGATCCTATAAAAAAAATGAAGGATCCTATAAAAATGGGTCCTGAGATCTGCAAAGGCTTACCTCAAAGTCAGTGGGCCCAGTTCTTCGTTAGGACAGTATTATGCTAATGACCACTGATTGGTGTTTGAGTAAAGACTTGAGGAAGCAGAGAAGGTTGCTCAGCTGCGAGGGGGATGGGATAACACCCAACTGGCAGGTGGGTAGGAAACTCTGCTCCCACAAGCCCGTATGCTCATCTCTGCATTCTAGGGAGAATAATTTAATTTTGAGTGTCTTCAGCTCTGCTTGCAGGTATTAGCAGATACAGGAGGGAATTTAGCAGGAAAATGAAGTGGGGCAAATATGTCCATGAGGCAGAGAGAATATTTCTGTTTGGTCTTATCAGTTATGGCCCCTTTATGGGCTCACTGTTTTCTTAAGAGGCGTCATAGAGACTTGAGTGTGCCTTTCTGGCCCTGCTGTGGGATTGGGAAGGCTGTTATCCAAGTCAGTGTCTAGGCTCTTGTTCCTTATCTAAAAACACCTTGGTTCAGCAAGCTCTGTGGTGTTTGTACTGTGTGTGTTTGGTTCTCTTTTTTTTGGCATGGAAAGCTTTAATGGTCTGTCTCCTCTGTGTTTGGTGGCACTATTAGGGTGAGCTGCTATTTCAAAGTACATCATATATAGTGACACAAACTATTAAGTGTTTGCAGCTAGATATTATAGGATTGTTAAAGAGTCTTTACAGAAAATCCCAACTAAACAGCTACAGCCTCAGCCAATTTGGAAATATCCCAAATCTCCACTGAGGACCTCTCTCTCTTCCTGAAAAAAAAAAGGTATTTGGTCACAAAGAAGAGGCTGTGATTTCCTGGCATCATCTTTCGGATGCCTGGTTTATAACACAGGGAGGAGAGAAGGGAATTGAGAGAATAGAGCAATTCACTGCAGTTCTTGTGGGTGAGCTGTGCAATATTCCCATGTCAAGACAGATTTTAGCCTGAGTTAGTCTTTCCTCCACTAAACTTTCTCCTTCAATCTTTTCTTTCAACAATAGTTCCTCTTCCTTTTCCTTGCTATTCATTTTTCCACACCTGGCTTCTTTTTTTTCTTATTCTTTCTCCGTTCTGTTTTTCACACCCCGTGTTTATGGTGTCTGTTGGGTGATGAGAACCGCAGGGGAGAGGTGCCTCATCCTACATTTTTAAAGCACTGTGTGCGTGTCTGGAGCTGCCTAAATGGTTTGCTGTCATAACATTTCTCGTGGTTTGGGGTTTTTGTTTCCCACTCTTCCAATGTGATCCCTCTATCATAAACTTGAAGAGAAAAAGCTGAATTAACCAGTCTGCGTTTTGCTGACATTTTAGTATTTGATTATTTGCTCTTTATCTTGTCTTCCATATAGGGAAATGTAAAAATGCCAGTCCTGGGGATACAGTAAGATGATGTTCAATCTCATGCCCTATATGGCACATTGCTTTAAATTGTGCAAGAGAAAAAATTATCTAGAGAAGGCAAATCTGTGGTCTAGATTTCATTTTACCTTCTGTGTAGATATCTACATGGATCGGAGACGTTTTACTTGAGCAAGTCAGTGTGCAAAAGCTCAAGGATGCATTTCTCCCATCTCCACTCCTCCATCTGTCCCCTGACAAATGCACGGCAGCTTATTCTGATTCCTCTGGAAGATGGGAATCATCACAGGGATCCTTGTAGGGATCATGTGGTGCTGGAGCTGAGCAGTCCTGAAAAGCTGAGAGTCTTTTTCATCTCTTGTTTGTAGTTTTTGGGAGCAACATCAAGACTCTTTTTTTTTTTTCTTTTTTCTTTTTCTTTTTTTTCAAATAAAAGCAACCCTTTCTGGCTTGAGCGATTGCTAAGACCTCATAGTCTTTTTCCCATATGTGAAATTTGTTTTCATGTCAGTACATCACCGCTGTCAGTTGTTCTGTATCAACTGGTGGTTGTGTTTCTGGCTGGAGGTGAAGGTGTCTCCTTGCTGCTCTGCATGTGTGAGTGACAGGGAATGGTGTGCTGACTCAGCTCGGTGGGTGTAAGACCTGGGTGCCATCACAAGGGCTGGTTCTGCTTTCCTTCTCTGATCAGGCTGCTTGCTCCTCTCTCCTCTCTTGTACCAACACAGATGCTTTTCTGACCTCTTAGGCCATTAAATTTCAGAAAATGAATCACATCAACAGCAATAACCCCATCAAACCCAGACTGCTTTTCTTCTGAGAGCAAGGGTTTTGTCCCAGTGGTGAACTGAAGGGCCAGTGTGGAAGGGCAATAGGAGGAAGGTAGATGAGGGGGGGAATACATGAGGCACTAAAGGAGAAGGATCTGCAATTGGCAGGAGAGGAAAGACTGAAACAGGCTAGAGGGAGTGCTCGGGAACGCTAAATCGGGGAGCTGGGCTTCTCTGCCAGGATGTGGATCCAGCTCTCACAAGAAAAAGTCTCGTGACCAACTTTCAGTAGCATAAAGCACTTTGTTAGCATTTAAAAGAAAATAATCTAATTTCATCCAGTTGCTTTCATTCCTTCAGTAATGAAGATAAGCTTGTCAGCACAAATTTTTAATATACTGATTTTCGTTACTTTGCTTCAAGTGCTTTTGGACCTCTGTGATGCATTCAAAGGACATTGGTGTTACATGGCTTTTACTCCTTTGGCTTGGAATGGAAGAAGTCACTTGAAAAGACACATTTTTCTGATGTATTGGGAATGTTCACTGACATGAAGCCTAACATTAAGACTGGGTAACTTGGATTGCATCTTTTTAAACCTGTTGAACTAGTAAATCTGTGATTCAAGTAGAGGGATGAAGAAGGAGGAAGTTTTGAAACTGTTGCATGAAAGCCTGATTGTCCGATGAGTTTAGAGGAACGAGCTTCCTTCCAGATCATTTGTAAAAGTTTATGTTTTCTGAAAAGTAGACAGTGAAATACAGCAGTCTGCACTGCTACCAGAAATTCTCTACTTTTGTCAGCTTTAGTAAGAGCTTGCAAGATCTGCACCAGGGAAGGGAAACAAGCCATTCTAGGGACATTTCTGGTGCAAATTGCACTGTGGCCGTGGGACACCCCTCTAAAGCCAATCTATTCATAGCACAGCGCTGCTGAGCCCATCTGCCTCTGCTAAAATCATCCTTTACCACTGCAGTGACTCATGAACTGAGTTTTGCCATATGTTTTGCTGCTCTCATATTTTTGGGAGAATGGGAGGAAAATGAATGGTTTTGAATGTAGAAGAGCTCTCCCTGCATCCCAGCTTGGAAATGCTGCTGGCCAGGTTACCCACCCCTTTCTTCACAAACATAGTCGAGGTTCGGACAAGCAAAATGTTCACTGGTGAGGGTATCCAGAACCGGTACCTAGATTTGTAAATCTCAAACCCTGAGGTACTGATTGCTGGACCTGTGAGAGCAATTCTTAAAACTTAAACCAACCAGAGGACAACAGGCTTTAAAAACACCAGCTTTTTAGCACCCAAACCACCTCTGCAAAGTAAAATTTTAGTTTGGAAGCTGGAAACTTGCATCAGCAGAAACCAGGAGAGATTCTGCTGGAGATGGTGGCACAAACCTGAAGCCTCCTCTGTGTGTTGCTGAGGTCTGGGTTCAATATCTACATGTTTTGATCAAATGTGCCGTGGCCGCCTCAGTCTTTTGATTAAAACCGCATGTTGCCAGCAGTCATCTCCTCCTCTCTCCCGAAACAGGAATTTGCAGAGCAATCAGAAGAATTTCCACTGTTTTCCATCTATCTGGGACCCAAAAGCTTCAAAAGAAAAGACTGTCATGGTCTATTGGCCATGATTTCGAAGATCCCTTAGATTTATCTAGCTATACCTTTCACTCATAGATCTGAAAGCATTTCATATGCAGTTCAGAGATTTATAATCTACCATGAGAACTGGGATGTGGGCTTTGTATTGACATTAAGCAAAATGCATGGAAAGCCAGGGAGCTGAGAAATTCCCATTCACCTTGTACTAGCTACCACTATTTAGAAATAGGTTTAAACTAGCTCTTCAGACTAATTATAAAGCTACATATAGAGAAATCTGTATAGCTTTTTATGCATTTTTATGTACTTTATTTTAAATCATGGAGTTTTAGAAAAGGTATCATCATCATTATCAATTATGATAGTTGAGTGGTTCTTTTGTAAGTGTACTTGCTAGTACACCGTATAATTAGTTACATCTATCTGCAGAGCAAACTGACTTCTGTAGGTTTTCTATCACTTTTAAATCAAAATATGGTTTGATAAATATTCAAGTATGACAAAAATAATTTGCTAGCACCTAATGTAAAGGTACGTTAGGGCATGCCATAAGAGTTGGGCCAAGTCAGGTCTATCAATTTTATCTTACTGTTTCTAGCATTTAACCAAGGGTTGCTATCTTCTTTTTTTTTTTTTTAAAAAGTTTCTAGCTCTGAGTCATTGCATTCACTGAACGTCTCTGTATGACAGAAAACTGAAGAGTGATTTTGCTTTTCCAAAACAAATATAGATGAACCCACTTTAATGAAGACACTCCTTTGCTTCAGGGCTCCTCTGCCCATTCCGCTTGAAATACGTGAACAGCATGGCTGTAACAGCAGAAAGATCATTGTTAGAGATGAGTATTAACTGCAAAACTTCATCTTGCATTTTATTTCTGAATGCTCTCTCCTTCCAAAAATTAGATCATGAAGGAGAACTAATGAATAGAGGTTTACTCTGTATTTCTTAACATGCCAGTAGCTTCCAAGCTGATCCCAGGTGTAATTGCACACCTGCTGCAGAAGTGACCTGGATGCTCTTTGTAAATAATTCACATTTTGTCAGCAGATTGTCTTGGCTCCATCGCAAAGTTCAGAGCAAACACAAATGCTTCTGCAGCACCTAATGAAGCTGAGCGCCCTGGAGAACGGGGGGACCACAACTGGTGACATCGCCTATTGGCATGGTCTCCCACAGCAGCTGGATGAACAGCTGCCTGTTTGGACCAGCTCAAAGGAAGTGTGGGGCTTGAGCTTTTCACTCCACAGGCGGAGAGGGCAGTTGAGACATCTCTTCTGATGGCTGGCCCTGGTGCCATCATCTCTGCCTCTTAGCACAGAAATACCACACTCCGGGGGATATCCATCTGACTGTAAATCACAGCTTTTCTCTTCTACTGAGCACCCATGCATTTTTCTGCCCATGGAAAAACACCTTTACTTTGAGCTCTGCTTTTATAAGATAAAAACCAATGGTAAGGATCAAGGAGAAATATCCCTGTTGGTTGTAGCAGTCGTTTGCCTCAGTGTAACACACCGGCTGGTTTTGCAGCTGATCCCTTAGTTAGGGGCAGATCTCTCATCGTACTCACTACTTCAGATCATACTCCATATATGTGCATTGATATCAAAATATAACCTGGTCTATCTGAGGAAAGCCTGATATTACAGGAGCTCAAGCATTGTACATGGATTACTGATGGCATTGTCTATTCCTGACAGCCCTGTCTATGTAAATGATATTAGGCACTAGCAGGGAAAAAAATGTATGAAATGAAAAACTATGATTATGCTCTTCATCTGTAAAGTAGTTTAAATAGTATCATTCCAGTCTGAATATGTAATTTGGCATTAAAATCTCATAACAGGATTAGCCCATCACTCATAGACCCTGCAAGAATAATCTTAAAGGAAGTTATTTATATGGAGAAGCCAAGGCACTTGTGCTTTTTATGGGCAGATAATGGAGACTGGGGAATGATTTATGCCAAATGGAAACAATGCCTCATAATTGCATGAAGTACTTAATATTCCATCTCCACCCCCATGAACAGGAAACTGTCTGGGTTTCAATTTATGGTTAATTTGTAATAATCATATATTAAATCTATCATGCGTTCGGTTGCACTCTGAAATACAATGAAGCCTTTTCCCCTGGGAGTTGTCTCCCAAGCCCTCCCTAACCCCTTGCTGTCAGTGGCATCGCTTCCTTTCCTTACATCACGTGCCTCTCTTCAATCAGCCTGAAATCAGGAGTTGCACATTCAATTTGGCTAATATTTGGAAACAAAATCTGTGCCTTCCCATCTCAAGCAGAACAAGGATTTCTGAATATACTACTTGCATCCCAGGAGGGGAAAATACATTTTCTTTGTGATACAAGCTGGAAAGTAGCAACAGGTATAGAGCGGGGCAGCGTGAACTGTTGTTCACAATATCCTCTGCCAGCAGGATTTCCTTGTTATATCAGAGCAGGAGAGGGTGGATGTGGAGCAGAAAGAGCTCACGTGTGTCTCCGGGCTGCTGTGCAGTGTGACACCCACCGCCAGGCACAGCTGGGAGCTCCGGCTCTTTACAGGTGCAACTTACTTGAAGATAAATTGGGATCTATTCCGTATCCAGCATTGGTGGCGGAGGAATTTGCCTGGAAATCGGTTTACATTACAGTGGCATGTTCGTCTTCTGAAAGCTGAAGGATCTTGGCTTGAGCTCTGAATAAAAACCCACAAACTTTAATTTAGTGGGATGGCTTGAAATCGGGACTCTGCTCTCCAGTGGACCTTGACATTAACCAGCTTCCCCACCATCTCTTCTTACCAGTATAATTACAACCTGAAATGCTGCCAGAGTACGTGCACCCAAGAGGACGGGGAACTGATTTTTGGAGGCTGTAGGAATGTAAATAGTCAGAAATATCAGAGCTGGAAATGCATGGGTTAGGTTCATCATTAGGAGACGAAAGCACAGGCGGGTGGTGAGGTCTATAAGCTTCTCCTCATAATTTTGACAAGAATTGGAGGAAGAAAGCAAAAAGTAAAGATTCTTTCAATTATATCTGAAAATTCAAAGCCCTGGAAGCTATGCTGAAGGAAACAAGTCTGCACTGACCCTGGGCTGACATAAGAGGCTTCCCACGCTGGGAAACCCAGTGGAAATTCGTGCAGGCTCTAATATAATAATACCCTACATGTTTATTCCAAGCAAAGAGATTATAAAAGCATGGAGCCAAGTCTGAAAAGATCCACCGTGGATATTTTGTGAGAAACCAAATTCCTGCCAACCTCCCTATGGAGCTGGGCTGACCCGCTGAACCCAGCACAAAATGACCACAGTCTTTCGACCCACTGCAAAGAGCAAATATGCCAAGTCTCTCCTATACTTTGATTTTTCTAGGTCAAAGAAATACAGCCTGAAATCTTAAAGGTTATTCTGGAACATTCATAGAAAAAGCCGGATATAGAGAATGCACTTGGTCACAGTCAGATTAGTGATTGGCTTTATCGCTGAATTCTCTGTGAGCCCAAAGATACCAAAAATGTCTGTATTATTTATAATCCTCCTGTGGAATCCAACTAGGCTGAGAAATATTTTTCTCTCATCTTTCAATTCTTCCCTAGAAAGACACTTTCCAGACATTTAAGCCTCTTCAGAGGCTCACAGCTACCTGCCATCCAGGAGCCGCTGCTAATTTTGAACTCTGAATTTTAAACACTGCTTGTTTTCAGAAGATATCTGAAAGAACTGGCTGTTTAAAACCCAGTAAATCTTCATGCTTTGTCTCGGATTAACAAAATACCTGGAAAATGGTTTTGCAAAGATCGTTGTGCTTGCAGGCATGCTCTGTCTGCACAGCAGACCTCTGCCCCTCGCCTTCCCGAAGCTTTCTCCAGGCTGTTTCAGTACAAAGTCTCCCACGGGCCAGGAGCGGGATGGGGCTTGGAGCAGAATGAGCATTTTATATTGACTTTGCCCAGTAATTAGCAAGAGCGGGTATGTCAGTAAGGGTCTCGGGGAAAAAGCATGAGAGTTGCAGCTGAATTAAAGAGCTCCATTACCAAGTACACACACGTTGCAATCATATTCGGCAGGAATTTGGGGAACGCTTCCCTCCAAGCACAGAAATGCTGGAAGAGAATGGCTCGCAATGGAAATCTGAGCATCAGGAATAAAATGCTGGTGTTTTCTGTGGAGAGGAGGTTTGCATCTTTCTTTTATTCCTTCAAGCAACTCCTCTTCCCAGAGACAAGCAACTGATGCATTTGCAATATTGATTGCACGGGATATGGGGCATCCTTTGTAATGCCTGAATCCAGTCGGGATCCATCATTATTAATAATAATGTGGTTCAGCACTACACCCATGGTCCTTTTCCCGTCCCTTCACTGTTGCCCCGGTGACTCTTCCAGCCGTGGCTGATCCCGGCTCCATCCATCTGTTGATGCTGTTTCCAAAAGCAGCCTCTCAGCGTTGGTTGCTCCTGGGAAGGGAAAAGCTGAACACGAGTCAGAAATACAGCTGTTGTCAGCAGGCAGTAGCCATGATGAATGAAAACTTAACTTTTCCCATATGCTCCCCCATTCTTTCCAGTTTCCCTGTCTCCTGTCCTTTGCGTTCGTCAACCCTTTCATCCTGCTGCTGTGTTTGAGCTGGTGCCTATGGTCAGCAGAGCGCCGGTCTCTCCGAGTTTGCATAATGGATGTTGACAGTGAATTGAACACTAAAGGGAGAGATTCAGCCCGCAGCCACGGCCTGAGCTGGGAGTTTAATGGTTCAAAGGCATCGAGACGGTCTCTGCGCAAGGGGAGCATCTGGAAGAAATAATAGTGGGAGGTTTATGCAGCTGGTTAGCACAGCAGCACCGCCGGGCACGCTCGGAGCAGGTTGGACAGTACACGTGCGGTAGCGTAATGTTAAAATTGCCCTCTAATTTTGGACGGCTCTTGTAGATGTTGAAGTCAAAGCTTACTTTTTACGTGCCTCCTAAGCTGCTCAGAAGCCTGCTGTGGGGCTTTAGCTCCTGGGGAGGATTTAATAAGAAAGCTTGGAATCAGAGTCAATCCTATTATTTAGTTTATTTACGTTTTTTTTCTTTTCAAAACATATGCAGAAGCAGTTGCTAGAACAAAAGGCAGTATTTATAAATGATGAAGATTTAATTATATAGGCATGCATATGTAGCTAATTATGTAATACATTGGGTTTGTATTAATGTATTATATGATATTATAGACTAGTACATCTATACTTATGTATAGCGTGTATATGCATACACACGCGTATCTTTACATATGGTTTATATATACAAGCCATAACGGTGCCGTATATCTAACCCTAGTTCTTGTAGGGCTGGCCCAGGCAGAGAGCAGCCAGCAAAGGGATGTAGGAAAAGGAGGGCTCTGTGTGGCAACAGGTTCTTCAGCTCTGCACCTCTCGGGCTTGGCCCCAGCAAAATAAAACTCCTGAAGTTTCCTGCTGCCACATCCGGCCTCGTGTTGCTCCTCACCTCTGCCAGCAGAAGGGCTGGCCTGGGACTTGAGAGGGAGCTGAGGTTCCCAGGACGTCACTCAGATGGGGCAGGAGGAGCCCTTGCATCTGCACACTGGGTAGAACAATGCTGACTCTTAGACACATGGATTCTCTGTGCCAGGAAATCATAGAATCACAGAATGGTTTGGGCTGGAAGGGACCTTTAAAGGCCATCTAGTCTAATCCCCTCAATGACCGGGGACACCTTCAAACTAGATCAGGTTGCTCAGAGCCCCATCCAACCTGACCTTGAATGCTTGTAAGACCTCTGCTCTTGTCTTTCCCTTAAAAATGCAGTCACCCCAGTGTAGCTTTCAGCTTATATCTATGATGAATTAATACTTTTCCCATTTTTCTCTAATCACTAAATTTTGAGTGATGCTTCCCTTCAGCTCCAGCCTCCCCTTGTGCCCCTGGCTGACCTGCAGCCTGGTGGATCACCCCAATTTCACAGTCAGCATTTCCAGTGCTGTCACAGGAGGGTTTACTGGTGGAGGCGGCATTCATAGAATCATAAAATGGAATCATAGAATGGTTAGAGTTGGAAGGGACCTTAAAGATCATCAAGTTCCAACCCCCCTGCCCTGGGCAGGGACACCTCCCACCAGCCCAGGTTGCTCCAAGCCCCTCCAACCTGGCCTTGAACCCCTCCAGGGATGGGGCAGCCACAATTTCCCTGGGCACTGGGGATGTGTTACCAGTTGCGCAGTGGGGCTTGGGGGCCACCTCCTTCACCAGTGCTCGTTAGCCAAGCTCCCTTTGCCTTTACAAAGTGATGCTATGTTACACCAGCAGAATATCCGCGTCACTAAAGCTAAATACCAGTGGAAGTTGTTTGATTTGATCCTGCAGGAATTGTCTCGCTGTTGGGAGCTGTGATCGTGGGCTGCGGATTGCCATTATCCCCTTCTTGTGGGGAAAGCCTGTTTCCAATAAGGAAGCCTCATTGATCCTTGCTCCGACACGGCCCATCAGCTGGGTCGCATCCTGCCCAGTGGGCTGTCTCTCAGCCCCCCTCCCTCAGCACAGGAAAACATCTGAGGGCGTTGTACTGTATTTCTTTTCCCCAGCTTTTCTGCAGATGCACCCAACCCAAAATGTGATCTCAATTATTTTTGTCATCATCAATGACAGTTGTGATTCATCATCTAGTTTTATTTTCTTGCACATAATAACTTCTATGGAGCAGAAATATACTTCAGCTGCACATCTGTCAGCAAACCACGGTTCCTTATCCAAGTAAACAAAATAACTTCATTTATTCTTACTAACAAAGACATTGTCTAAAATGTGCTGTAAATATTTAGAATGAGTCGCGTTGCTGTGTGATCTTTATACGCCTCACAAATATTTCCATCATTATGATCTATACTGGAGAACTGGATTGAAATACAAGCTACATGTGCCATTAAAGGAGCAAATAATAGCTTCAAAGCCCTTCGTGGATGCGTAAGATAATTGCTCTTAGCACACTTTAGAAGTCAAATTATTTTAGCTGTATATGTAGTCAGACAAATAATAAACAATTTAACACAGAAAATAAATGATGTAAAAGAGCCCAGTGCGTTGCCTGGGCTGTTTTATATCAGCTGGACTTTGTGAAGCCCTGCCTGGCCAAGTTCGTGCTGTTTTTAGCTATCGCCACATCCCTTCCCTGCGTGTGCTGAGGTCTCAGGACAGGCACGGCCATGTCTGAGAAGCTTTTCTCTCCTCTGACACATCTTTGGGATGGTCCGTGCCATATTCTGCTCCAGTGCATCGCGCAGGGCTTGAGCCTTGGTGAACAGCACAGGGTTTGGAAAACGGAGAGTGGGGAGATTGGGAAAAAAAAACAAACCAAAGAGTAATTGGATTTAAACATGATATTGGAGCAAGAAAGAGCAAAGCATAAATATTCGAAATACATGAAACACTCTGCTTAAGTACAAACACAAACATCATTTGTCTTTGACCTCTAGATAAACGGCAACATCATCGCTGCTGTTACAGCTCGTGAAGTTCTGGGGCTGCAATAGCATACTCGGTTTGGATTCAGGCTTTTGCTAGAGCCTTTTATCTATATCCTGTTCACTGGACCTCTACATCTGGATATTGGTATATTCTGGGAACACCAGCACCATGTTGCAACAATAAATAAAGCAACAAAGTTATTTTTTATTTCTCCTTTCTTTTAAATTTACCACTTAAAAACACCATCATGCTCAACAGACATAGATTGTTTAACTCATCAGTTCTCCATTAGCCTCATTCCAAATTCCTAGAAAATAAAGTCAATGATCAGAAGCTATATTCTTCCAGTATCCTCTTTTTTTTAATATTACAGTAAAAATACAGCTTATAAAATAATAACTTCCCTCCCTTGCATTGTTTAAAACCCAACATTTACAGCCCTGTGAATCTGAGATGAAGCTGACTTCAAAGGTTCCCATTGTCTGAACCAAAATGTAAAATACAGCCAAAGAGAAAAATAATGACAAATAAACCGAGGGCTACAAATTTATTCACCATTAGGTTGACAGTTTCTCTTTAAATAAACTGTTGTGGCTTGAATAATTTGGAGTCAAGTCAGTAACAAGGCACCAGCAAGTAGGTGCTGGGTCTGTGTTGGAGCAGGAGCAGTGGGGTCCTGCCCAGGCTGTGCCAGGGCGATGCTGCTGGCACCCTGGGGACATTAATTTGACGTGGTGCAAATGAGTCCCACGGAGCCAGCGGGGCAAAAACTGAGCTGGGTTTCTGCATCCCATCCGACCGGCTCTCAGGGAAATGTTTGCCCTACAACACAATATAGGTTGGGTCACATATAAGTGTTTTTTCACATGCTCAAGTGATTGCTAGTGTTGCCTGGGTTTAAATTTTCTTCTAGTTGAAATTAATTGTGGAGTTAGACAGCAGAAGGAGACGTACTGAATGGGATTTATGTGATTTTTTTTTTACTACAGCTGGCAAAGTCAATGGATCTTTAAGGTCCCTTCCAACCCAAACCGTTCTAGGGTTCTAAGATAAATCTCTCTTGCTGTGAATTGAACTGATTTCTTCTACTTTTATTCTTTGTAGATGTGGAAAACAGCTGATAATTGTCTTATGTAAAATAACCTATGAGGCTTGTTACTGCTTTTTATCTGTCTTCAGTGCTTTCTACAAAGCAAAGTCAATACTTCCCAACTTTCCTCATGCATCTTATTTTAGAAATCCATTATCATTTCGCTGAACCTTTTTCCACTTGTCTATTGTGTGGGTGCAGAATAACTACACCATTACAGATACGACATTCCTCCTAATTCTTGGCAGGCCACGCTCTTCCCTAAATATCACAGCAATAATACTCTGCTCCTGCCTGGCTCAAAAGCAGGACTAAGGAGCAGCTGATCTCTGCTGCAAAGCTGCCTCCTCCTCTCCCAAGGCACTTGTAGGTGCTTCTGATCTCCTCACCCGGCTTTTGGGTAAATCTTTGCATATCAGAAGCAGCCCAGCAGAGGGGGTGCAGATCTCCTTTTTAAAAATAGGGTTAAGAGGTGATTTGCACTGAAACGCATTAATTGCTTTTTATCCTTGCACCACTAAAGTTTCACTTTATAAAATAACACTGGAGCTGACTACACGACTGGACGTACACAGCCAATGTCATCCAGGTGAACATTGACAGAAATACTTGCTTTGCTGGCACTTGGTAATAGTCAGAGGAGAGGAGGTCCCTCATCAATGTTTAATCAATGCTTAATGGGGCAATATTCTCTCTGACCTCTGGTAGTGCTGCCTGAGCAAGAATTACACTAAATTCAGGCTTTGGAGAACAGCCTGGTGACAGGGCAGGTTCTTATTGCGTGTCAAAGCAGTGCAATTTATAAAGCGAGGTGGGAGCAGAGGTGAGCCTGAGGGACAGAAAGAGATTTTTGAACTTTTCCCAGAGGCCAGGAAGTAATTTCAGGTTTTGGATACGTTCCTCCCCAAGAAGTACTTGCAGCAATAGAGTCCAGCCTCTCCACTGAAGACAAGTAAGTACTAGAAAGAGTGCTCAGGGTTGCTTATTCTGCATAAATGCAGTGATGGTGAGGCTGGTAGCAAGATACCAAATTAGTTATCAAGGGGAATACCCCCTGAACTGAAAAAGAACATGTTTGATGGAGTCAAATCATTGGAATATCATGAAACATAAACAGACCTGGATTGTCCTGTGAATATAGTGCCACCTGTCAGTGCAGTTATCTGCTGGTGCAAATGAAAAGAGACTTTGGATCATGCGATAAAATAATCCTGGAGTTTGCCTACATTGACTGAGCCCCTTAAGTCCTTGAGATGCTTCCTGGTTAAGGTGCAGGCTACGAGCTGAATTAGCAGTGGGATACATGTGAACTTTGTTCCTCTTAATGGAGAGTTAAGATAACAAGTGGCCTGGCTGGATTGCTTCTCAAGCTGACTCTTTGGAAAAGGCAGATATGCTATAACATGAAACACCCAGCTATAAGCTGTGGCAAGACCCATTTGAGCATTGCAGCTCCAGTCTTTCCTTGTCCATGAGGTATCTCAGCAGGGCTGGAGGTTGGGAAGTTGGGTCCAATTCTTCCTTTCCATGTGAAGCATCAACAAGCTGAAGACTTCTTCTTCAGGGACCCAGTTAAACACAAGGAAACAATCACCAGGCAGTGAAAGTTTTCCCCTCCCTGGTTTTGAAGCTGCATTCCTTTGAATGGAGATGATTTAAAATAAACAACAACTTGTCCCACCTTTGGCATTGCACAAAAGGGGATTTAGCATAAACCAAGAAGCGAATCCTCAGGACAAGCCAGAACATGCTCCCAACGCCCCCGTCCTCACCTGCCCCAGGAGAGCTCAAAAGCAGCCAAGAAACCAAAGGCAGTCTGCAGCATGGATGCTTTATCTTGTCTTACACCCAAATGATGGAAACACCTCTCTAAACATTATTTTCATTATTTTCCCATAGCAAGGCAGCTGCAATTGGGGAAATACAGGTTCCCTGGGCTGAGAGCAATGTCCCCGCCTCCCACCGCACACGGTGGCCATCGCTCTTCATCACTGTGACACGCTTGTATGTAAACTCCCCCCGTGGAAAATAACGACAGAAATGTCCAGCACAATCACCTCTTCTTTCCCAATGCCAAATCAGCCTTTTCCAGGGCAAACATAATCTTTCCACGTCACCAACTGTGAGTCCCTCATTAGCCAGAAATGAAGGGTCATGCATCACTCGCGTACCATGCACCGAGGAGGGCTTGTAATGCTCCAAGATTCACAGGTAATAACAAACAAAAATTGACAAGACTAATGACTCCACCAAAATTTTCAAAACTTTAGTTGATGTGTTTTGCAGTGCATTTGATAAAAGGGGATTTTTTCACTCATTACTTAGAGTGTTTCCCCCATGAAATTGTGAGGAATTGTGAGCTTTCTGCCAGCGTATAATAACGCTTTGCACTTTTATGGCACCTCTCGTCTGAAGATCTCAAAATATTTTAAAAACATTAGCTAATTACGTGTGACAACACCCCCGCCAGATAGGTAGATGAAGGGATAAAGCAGCGGCAAAGCCCACCCCGGCACTGGAAGAGTTCCGTGCTTTGGCCGGCGAGCGATTGCCGCTGCCAGCCGGGAAACGGCAGCTCGGGGAACGGATCGGAGCAGGGGGTGTCTAACATGATGGGAAACACAAGCTCCTGAAGATGGAGTTCATGAGGGCTGCGTGGGTTTACCCCTGCTGAGGTTTATCAGGTGGTCTCTGCCATGGGGCTTGGTGACGTCTTTAAAGTTATGTTTGCCACACTATTTTTTTTTTTCTGCAACTAAAAGGAAGAAATTAAAAAAGCAGCAGCATGGCATCTCCCAGTTCAAGAGGAGGGCTCACAGCTTCAGCTTCCTTTCAGAAGGAAAACTTATTTTTACAGGGCACGGAAGAGCTGGTTCTGCTCATCCCACTGTGTGGCTGAGAGCCCTCTACAACTACCTGAAAGGAGGGTGTAGAGAGGTGCGGGCTGGCCTCTTCTCCCAAGGGAATAATAACAGAAGCAGAGGAAATGGTCTGAAGTTGCACCAGGGGAGGTTTGGGTTAGATATTAGGAAGAATTACTTTACTGAGAGGGTGGTCAGACACTGGAACCGCCTGCCCAGGGAGGTGGTGGAGTCACCATCCCTGGAGGTATTTAAGAAACATGTAGACGTGGCACTTCAGGGCATGCTTTAGTGCCCAAAATTGTGGGGGTCTTTTGTGTGTGTATGGTCGGACTCGGTGGTCTCAGAGGTCCTTTCCAACCATGTAGATTCTATGATTCTGTGATTCTGAGAGATGGCGGACTGGGGACTGTCCCCACTGTGGCTCTGTGAACCACGGCTGCTTGTGCTGAGCTCCAGTCTGGAAATCTCTGCCAGACCTTTCCTTATTGCACCGGGAGAATGACATGGAATATCATGGAGCAATCCCGGCTTCATGGTGCTCAATCCAGACTCAGGCCCTTTGCCATACTAATAAGGATTGACTTTGCTTTTCAAAGACATTTCTTAAAGAAGGTTTTGCCCCAGCTTACAAAACCCCAAATAAGCGGTTTGTAGCTCTCTGTAATAAGATGGTCTGAAATACAGAACACCAAACATAGCGAAAACAAAACAGAAATAAAATCCGTACTCCTCACCCGTAATCATGAAGTGTACCCAAACCCACCCCAACCACCAGCGTTTGGTTGCCCTCCACACACAGGCTTTGCTTCCACTTCCCCCAAATCCCCCAGGCAGCACATACAGCTCTGCGCTGCGGTTGCCTTGTGGTGATGCATCATTTTTTTGATTTCTCCTGCTATTCTAGGATGATAGAAACCAGGGGGGTTGGGATTTTCTCCCACTACTCTTCCTTTCGAGTAGATGTTCCAAAATACCACATCCTGGTGGCTAGAGATGGTCTAACCTCCTGCCCAAATGCCTTTGGTCAATTTTTGCCCATGTGTGCTTTGTGCCAGCGTTGTTCCCGGACACAAATAGCTCTTCTCTCCTGCTTCCGCTCCCTTCCTCGGGTGTCACCTTCCGGATGCTCTTCCTATTTTTATCTGTTGACCTTGTGCGAGTTAGAGTTGAGTATTTTCACTGCCTTTACAATACCTGCTTATGACTTTTGGGGAACTTCTAGGCTTTTTTGGAGAGGGCCTGGCATTATGCCCCCCATGAAGCCCATCTCCAGCTTTGCTGCCTTTGTGCAGTCACATCTCAGTCCAGAGCTCAACAGTGATGGTTACAAGCAGTGTCCTGTAGCAACACTTCTCCAAGCAGCGTTCAGTTTATTTCCATCATTTCCTCTAAAGTCTGTATGGGTTTTTATTCCATTTGAAAATGTAAACAATTTGTCTGAATGTCAGAAAAATTAATAGACAAGCATCAAGTCTGTATTCACTCAGAATTGTATTTTAGATGACTCATGGTGCCATTTTCTAACATGTTCTGGGTTCCCCTCTTGCACTGCATTTGTCATACCACAGGTGTCCCCTCCATACCCACGTGTCCAGCATGCTGTCACATTGCACCTTGCAATCCCATTGCAGCGTTGTCATCTCCTTCCAGGATTGTCATCTCCTTCCAGGATTGCCATTTCCTTCAGTAGATGTGCTGTGAGTGAACCAGGCACCTTTTTTTTTGATCCTGCCCATTTTCATGTTTTCTGCAGGATGTTTTTTTCTATAACTATGAAGATGATTATGAGGAACTCTTAGGGGGAGCAGCTGAGGGAGCTGGGGGTGCTCAGCCTGGAGAAAAAGAGGCTGAGGGGGGATCTCGCTCTCTACAACTCCCTGAAAGGAGGTTGCAGGATGGTGGGAGTTGGTGTCTTTTCATAGCAAGTGATAGGATGAGAGGAAACAACCTCAAGTTGCACCAGGAGAGGTTTGGGACGGATATTAAGAAAAATTGCTTTACTGAAAGGGTTGTCAAGCATTGGAGGAGGCTGCCCGGGGAAGTGGTGGAATCACCATCCCTGGAGGGATTTAACAGATGTGTAGATGTGGTGCTGAGGGACATGGGTTAGTGGTAACTTGGCAGTGGTAGGTTTATGGTTGAACTTGATGATCTTAAGGGTCTTTTCCAACCTAAATGATTGATTCTATAGTTCTGTAATTAAGACGATGACTTAAGGGAGTCAAGTAATAAAATCTTATTTGGGTCAACAAAACCCTGGGAGGTGATTTTGTTGACAACGGTAGCAGCGAGCACCACAGGGTGCCCAGTGGCAGGTTCTTGCTATGGATGCTACCACTTGCCCAGCCCAAACTCTACTTTTCAGCCCCAGAAGTGTATCCAAGACAGTCTTGCCTTATAGGAGACCCATAGTGCGTGTGTACGAGGCGTAGGGGGGATTGATTCAGGTGGATTGTTTTCATCCAGGGATGTAAAAACATCCTGCATATGTTAGATCTCGATGAATTTCCTTCAAATACCAAGTCGCTTTTCAAAAATTAAAAAGAGCCAACTTGTTTCTGTAGAGCAAAGAGTTAAAGGCTTGATTGCAAGATCAGAAAAGACATTAAGAATAAATAATAGAAAGTAAATAAAAGATAAAAAATGAGAAGGAACTTTGCAATCGCCCTTCGTTCCCCGCAGTGAGGAGCAAGGGGGAGCACAACCTCTCCCCTGGGTTTCTTTGAAGCCTGGCTCAGCTCTGGGCAGAGCTGGGGCTCAGCACCATGGCCCAGCACCACAAGGTCCTACAGGATGGCCCCGGGAAGCCCAGGCTGGCTGCTCACGGCGTGCCAGGGCCAGCACAACCTCTCTCCTCTTCTTCCAGGCAGAATCCCCCGTGCCAGCTGCCTCTGGCTTCTGCCTCCTTCTTCCCGACTGCCTGTGGAATTTATTGTACTCCCAAGCTCTGGGGCAGTGGCTTTTTGCAGAAACAGTGCGCAGCAGGCAGATGAGACGTCTGTTGCCATCAACGTGGGAGCCCAGAGTCCATCCCCATCCCTCGTGGCCTTTGGCTTGCTCAGTCCCAGGGCTCTGGTTGCTCCGGGACTCAGAAATATTTCCAACCAGTCTACTCCAGTCAAACCAGATGAGCCAGAAATGTGTGGAAACCTCTGGTACCTGCTGTGGCGGAGGCCCGGCCAGCCTGACTGCACCGTGGCAGTCGGCAGGATGCCCCGGCACGGCGGGGGCCCCCAGGGGGGCTTGGCTCTCCACAAAATAGAGCTGAGGGGAAGCTTTGAAGCTGCCAAAGCTCAAAATGCAGCCTTCATTTTAATGAAATTATATCATCCTCTGTGCTACATACCTTCAAATGTTGTGTCTTTACTGATGTCTTTTAAAATTCACTTTCCCCCCTGTGTCGGAGCTGCTGACCTTCCCCACCATATTGCCTCCAGATGTCCAGGAGAGAGCAGGAGGAGCGATCCCCACCAGCTCCTCGCCCCCCAGCTCGGCTGGCAAAGCTCATGTTATTTATATTTTAATTCATTTTAAAAGAGCATCATCCACAACCCATGTCAGAAAGGCTGCCCCTGGTCCTACCACCTCCATCCCTGGCTGCTTTTTCCCTTTTCCATCTCCTTGAAGCCATCTTGAGGAACTGATTATGATTTAAATTAATTTTTTCCCCAGTGGTTGAAGTTTAACATGTATTGATTGTTTAAAGTTGGACTGGATCACTGAGATTACCTTTGCAGCCACGGCTCAGGGTGGGGTGGCCATGGCAGGGACCTGCGGAGTGAGGAGGAGGAGTGTGGACCCAGGTCCTCTGCTGGCCTCTAGAGCAGCATAAAGCAGAAGAAACGTTGAGTGCAGGGCAAAAAGCTTTAAAAAAAAGTGAAATTTTGAAACTCAGGAGGTGAGAGAAGGCTGTGCCTGCTCCCATCCTCCATCGTGCAGCATCCCTGCTCTCCTCACCACATCCCGGGCAGCAGAAGTTTGCAAACATGAGGCTTTTCCATGGTCTTTATCTGCATCAATATTCCAGGCTGCTTTTTTATTTGCTCCAGATGCGCTACAATAGTTTCCTATCTTCCTTCTTTGGTCTTTTTATCTTTTATTTCTATCCAAACAATTTCTGCGCTTCTTGCCAAACTATATATTGTATCACATTCTTTCCTTCTTCAGACACAATATCCTCCTTGACCCAGGCTGGCATGTTTCCACCTGCCCTGTTGTGTCTATTCCTTCTACAAACTCTTATTTCAACATTAAAAGCAGAACCAGATGGATGTGATATCCTGTTGTCTGTCATCCCACTTACATAAAGTGTCTATTCCCCATCAGGGGGACAAATTCCCATCCCCTAAACCTCTGCAGCCACCCAGGAGGGCTGGACTGAGACCATCACTTTAATATAAATTTTGGTAGATACTTTTGTTATGCATCTGTCATCTTTTTAAGTGAATCATCTGTTTGCATGTACACCTAACCTCTCTTCCAGGTTGACTCCTGCAGTTCCGTGCTGCTGCTTGTGCCAAAAAGTACATTTTAAATTTCTAAGTTGCTTCTCTTAGCAAGTCAGGGCAGCGTTTAATTGCGTAGATCCACCTCTGTCTCCCAGTACTGCCTACTCTAGAGCAAAAAGAATTTTTATCATTTATTTCAATTTGTTATTTCTCATCTTCAATGGCTAAAAAAAAAAATTAAGACCATTTTGAGTGTTTGTGTGCACGTTCTGTGCAGTATTTCCAATGTCATCTCTACATACTTTAATCTTTTGAGTTAAAGCTAAGCATGTAAGATAAATCAAAGCTACTTCTGCTGATGAAGAGTATTTGAGGTACCAATGATATGGTCCTAATGTCATTTCTCAGCAGCTCCAGATGTCAGGCAGTGGCTCCATACAACCACGGTCACTTGATTTAACAGATTATGCTGGATTTTTTCTTAATACTTCTGTTTTATGTTATTTTTTTTAATTTTATTTTCCATGGACAATCCAAAGAGAAATGAAAAGTTACTAATAAGTTGACTAATAACTCAAAACTAATTCAAGCAAATCATAATACTGGGGTAATTTACCATCATCTCAAAGTGGATGCAAAGGTACCTTTGTGTAGTTAATGTGGTCCACAGGCTGTGAGGGGGTTTTTGTGATTAATGATGCACAAGAAGGAAAAATCTGGTTTGACTCCTGATACTTATGAATATTAATGAGTTTGCACTGGCATAATTTGGACAATTTTAAATAAATTTGATATCACCATGGCAAATCCTTAATATGGAGCTAGTCACACTAGGGGAAGATGCATTCAAAGTGTCTTTTTCTTTGTATAATTGTTTAAAATAGACTTATATTGCACAAGCTAAGTTTTTCTGCCATAGAAGAGGTTTTTTAACGTGGGATAATTTGGGTCTGTTTGTAGTTAAGGAAAATATTTTAATGTTATTTAAGCAGCTTTGCCTCGATGTTCCATTTTAACAGATACTCTTCCTGTAAGAGAAATGCATTTAAAATTGCTTACTTGCTAAATAATACATGAGAGAAGTGAAAGAATTAATGCTTTTATAGACCCAGACCCAAACAAGTGCCAGCTAAAGGATGGACTGTTATCTCTGCCTTTGCTTTGATGTATCTGAGGCTGTTGTACCCATGGCCCCATCTTAATTTGTCATTCACACTGGAAAGCAACTGAAGGGTCTGCTGGGACATCTTTTCATTGCTGTTGTTAAAAAAGGCCATTTTCTTTGCAAGCCATTTGTCTCTGCCTTGTTTATAACAGCAGGAGGTATGGCTGCACATGGCTGTCATATTTTAAAGGGCCATTGGTGAGAAGATGATCAAAAGAATGCAGGCTCCTCGCAACCACTTGAGTCCAACAAGCGGTATATATGAATGGATTATTCTACTTTTCTCTCATTTTAAATATGCAGTCATTTCCAGTAAGACTGTTGGGTACAAACATCTTTGCAGATTATATACAGTGGCTGCACAGGGTTGTTGAGTGTATAATCAACTGATAAGGGTATCAGGACCATCTTATAAATAACAAGTATTCCTCTATCTTTGATGAGTCATTAGCAGTAAATTTGCAAGAGGCTTCGTGGAAAGTCCCCACCAATTTTCACAAGGCAGTAACCCTCATTTCCTATTCATTTGTTAGTAGGTAGAGGTAGGCACCTGGGAACTGCCCACTCTGTAATGACTCATACCAAAGTAATTACCTGTGTTAGATATTTCATTCTGATTAGGGTGAAGATCATCTCCATCAATGCATGGAGAACACTGCGTTACTTAACATTCATCAAATATTCCCAGCACGAAATAAGGCAGCTTTTCCAGTGGGGATTGAGGCGAATCCACAACTGATCTAGACTTCATGGTCACCATAAGGCAACTCAACATCCACTCTACAAAATGGATGCTCAGGACTGCAAAATAGAGTCACAGAAT
>JAOQGH010000004.1:31865654-31893168 GCA_025769975.1 Gallinago jamesoni
CCCCCCCCCCCCCCCCCCCCCCCCCCCCCCCCCCCCCCCCCCCCCCCCCCCCCCCCCCCCCCCCCCCCCCCCCGGCGTTTCCTATTTTTCTGTAAATATTTGAACATGCAAAAGCGAGCGTGTGTAGAGTTGATTTAGAAATGGCACCACTGATTGTTTCCTTGGTTGTAATTCTGCACGGGGTCTGCTTTTCCACATCACCTCCCTAAATCCGGGAGGCGAGGAAGCTGCAGGCTGGAAGGAAGGGCTGGGAACTGCTGCTGGCTGGGGAGGCAGCAGTGTGGGCACCAAGTGTATGGGAACTCCAGGAGGAGCCCGGGTTTGCCTCCAGGGCTGTAGAGTTTTAAATGAATTTAGACTGTACACGAAAATGTTAAACCTGTTCAGTCGGTTCCCTCACCACGAGCAGGATCCCGGGGCTTTGGAACCAGAAGGACAATTGCCTCATTCATTTCCTCAGGTTAGTTTGTCCAAAAAAAAAAACCACCAAAACAAAACCAAAAAAAAGACAGACTACTTGTAGCATTCATCTAGTGATTTCATGAATTGGGTGACCCGGATAACTGGAAATCCAGTGGTGTTGCTAATACAGCCAGCTGCTGACTGAGCTCCAGCTGTGCCCTGATGTGATAATTTTTTGTATGCAACAAAGTTTACAGAGATGGAGACTTCTTTTCCAACATGCAGCTAAGTTCAGAAAAAAAAAATTAATAAAAATATGAGTAGTTTAGCCAAGATATTTGAAAGCCATTTGGCTTTTCACTATAATTTAAAACCTTTGCGTCCTACACTAGTGAATCTAATAAAAACCCCATAAAATGTAATGCAAAAATGACTAGTGCTAAGAGCAAATTTGGCTCAATTCTGCCTCTCTCTCTCTTGGGCCCAGGAAAAATACCCCAACAGAAGTCCAAAAAAGCTTCAGCATGATGGAAAGAAAGTTCCTTGTCTTTTAGGTAGCAAATGCTACTTCAGCAACAGAAATACAAGATATTGATTATGGCAGCTTTGAGAGGTGTTGTTTTGGTTTAGATGGCTTTTGCCAGAAGTCAGGAAAACTGAAAAAAAAAATAAATAATTATGTTAGACCCATAAATCACCTAAGTGAACAAAAGCCAAGGATAAACTGATACGGCTTTTGCATAGTAAGAATTAAATTTCATTTATTAAAACCAAAGGAAAGGGAGTTTTGCTGATGTCCCTTCCAAGAACAGTGGCAGGTAAAAGCCGGGTCCTGAGAGGCACCAGCGGATGCTGCCCGGATGCAGCCCTCTCCCACCAGAAAAGGGTTTTGGGTCTGACCCAGGTCCCACTCCCAACCAAGTTGGGTGGGGAATTGCTGCTGGCACCCAGCACCTGGGAGAAGTCCAAAAATCAACCATTAAAGCAGAGAGAAACCACGTTTCGAGGAAATAGAACATGATTCTAGAAAATAATATATCCTTGTATTAATTCTCGGATGAATTGTTAACTCGTGGAATTTACTGCTGTGGGGCATGAGTGATTCTGGCAGGACTCTGTTAAAATTCACTAGTGAGGTGGGTATTGAAGACATCTAGTCACTACCGGTCAGATTTATTTAAAAGTTATATACACCTGCGGGGTTGTGACATAACATAAAGTGTTAATTAGCAAAGAGTAAATCCAGAGGGTATGTATTTTGTGTGTGTCTGGTATCTGGCTTCTCAGGCTCGCTGATTGCTGGGCAGGAACCACTGCCAGGTGCTGCATAAAGGGCCTCCTGCTTTCATTTGGCAAATTTTATTCACCTGTAAGTTTTTCCGATACACCCCAATTGCACGTGCAAGGTTTCTGGTGTGTTTCTAACCAGGTGTGTGATGAGAATTATCCAATCAGTCATAGAATCATAGAACCCCAGGTTGGAAGGGACCTCAAGGATGATCTGGTCCAACCTTAAAGGAGGGAAGGTGTAAGGTGTGAGGAAGATGAAGGACTGAGAAAGATGCTGTTATATAGGACCCAGTGGAGGGGGGAGAAATTTCCGTGGCTGTCTAGTTTATGAGCAGAGGTTGTGGAAAGGGGTTTCTCTGCCCCTAAAGGGGCTTTGTTTCTACCCCAGCTCATCATCTCTCAAAGGGGATGCTTCTCCAGGGGTTGTGGCTTGTTATCTGTTGTGTGCTCAGGGTTGCGAGAGGAGGCAGGAACTCAGGTTAAAAAATAAAAATAAAAATTAAAAAGTAAGAAAAGAAGAAAGTTGGCTGACTTTTTAGGACTACAAATCATAGAACCCCGGGTTGGAAGGGACCTCAAGGATGATCTGGTCCAGCCTTAAAGGAGGGAAGGTTTAATGTGTGAGGAAGATGAAGGACTGAGAAAGGCGCTGCTATATGGAGGGGGAAGAAGTTTCCATGGCTGGCTGGGTGTCTGGGTTAGGAGCAGAGGTTGTGGAAAGGGTTTTTTTCTGCCAATAAGGTGGCTTTGCATCTACCCCAGCTCATCACCTCTCAAAGGGGACGCTTCTCCAGGGGTCTGGGCTTCTTATCCCTTCCCCACACCGCTCTTCCCAGGAGGACAGATGTCACTTCGCGTGCCACCGAGTGGCTCAGGCGTCGCCTGCCTTCCTTCCCTTCGTTTCTTTTCCATCCCGTCTTGCCCGACAAACATTTCCCGGCGGCTTTTGCCAGGGGCGACGGCGGGATGGGGAGCGGCGACTTCTTAAGCACTGCGGGGGGGGGGGGGGGGGGGTGCGAAAGGAGTCAGGAACTGTGATTTAAAAAGATTTAAAAATAATAATAAGGAAAGAAAAAAAAGCGGGCTGACTTTTTTAGGACAATAAACATTGCCGCTGCTCGGGGTGGGGCTCCAATCTGGGTCCCCCCCTCCCCGCTCCCTCCCCTCCCGCCCCGGTCGGGGCGGGAGGGGAGGGAGCGGGGAGAGGGGGGGGGTGTCCACCGGCCCGGCCCCGCGTTGCCCCCGCCCGCCGCCTCCCTTTCCCCATCGGCGACTCCGATCCCGGCCCCGCCGCTCCTGCTCCTCCTCCTCCTCCAGCTCCGCACTTTGCGTCTCTCCCGCCGCCGCTCTCAGTCAGCCGGCGGGGCCGCGCCGCGCAGTGTCCCCGCAGCGGCCACCGCCGTTGTCTCTCCGGTGCCCGTGTCTCCCCCTTCCCCTCGCCTCAAACCATGGCCCCGCAGCCCTAACCGGTGTGTGTGTGTCCCCCCACCTCCCTCCCCTCCCCGGGGCCGGGAGGGGTGTGTGTGTGTGGGGGGGGAAAGGCGGTGGGGGAAGTTGGCCGGAGGCGGTGCCCGCCGTTCTCCCGCCGCGGCAGCATGGCGCGGGGCGGCGGGAGGCAGGAGGCCGCCGCTGCCGCCGCCGCTACCACCACCACAGCCCGGGGCCGCCGCCCGCTGGGCCGGGGGCCGCTCGGCCTCTTCTGCCTGGCCTTGGTCTGCGGGCTGGGAGCCGCCGAGGCGGAGTTCTCCATCCTGGACGAGGCGCAAGTTCTGGCCACCCAGATGAGGAAACTCGCCGCCGAGGAGCTGGGGGTCGTCACCATGCAGGTACGGCCCGGCCCGGCCCGCGCCTCGCCTGCTTTTCCCTCCCTTCCTCCCTCCTTCCTTCCTTCCTCCGCACGCTCTTCCCCATTCCTGTTTTGCCCTTTCTTTCTTTCTTTTTTTTTTTTTTTTTATGCCGGTCTGTCCTGCCTCCCCCCTCCGCCGGTCTTTTCTTCTTTGGAAAACTTTCCCTCCCCTTTGCAGGGGCCGCACGGTTCCCCTCAGCCCCTGGCTCCTCTCAGCTCCCCCGGCTCCCCACAGCCTCCGGCTCCCCTCAGTTCCCCCGGCCCCGGTTCCCCACAGCCTCCGGCTCCCCTCAGCCGCTGGCTCCAGCTCCCTTCGTTGCCCCCAGCCGGCTCCCCTCAGCCGCCGGCTCGGGCCCCCTCATCGCCCCCGGCTCGGCTTCCCTCAGCCACCAGCCCGGCTCCCCTCGGTCTCCCCAGCCAGTCACCCCTCATTCCCCCCCCGGGCTGGCTCCCCTCAATCCCCGCCGACCCCGCTCCCCTCGTTCCTCCCCGCTCCCCCTCTTCCCCTCGCGGCCCCGGCTCCCCTCAGCCCCGGGCTGCTCGGCGGCAGGAGGGTGGGAGGCGGGCTCGGGGTGTGTGTGTGGAGAGAACGGAGGAACTCCTGGTTTACTTGTAATCTGCACAATAGAAGGGAGCAAAAAACGCCCGGCCCGGGTCCCGGAGGCAGCGGGGTCGGAGCCCGGCCCTGGGGCGGCCGTCGGGCGCTACCCCGCCTCCCGACCGAGCATCCCTCTGCCCGCTGGCAGGGACCTGAAATGAGTCGGGTCCTGCCCGAAAACGCTCCGATCCGGGTAAAGAAACGCTTCCCGGCCCGAGCGTGCAGTTGGACAAGTTGATTCAGATGCTGTGATTCACTGCCGGGATTTGGGTGAAGGTGGGTGATGAGGAGCTGTTTGCATCTTGGCCCTGGAGGCTGCATCGTAGTGGGGTGTTTTGTGTAGGGACTGGTCGGACTCGCAGGGTGTGCAGGTACCTGCGACACAGCTATCGGCCACCGACCCTCCCTCGGGGGAGAAAAAGCGAAATCAGATCCCCGGCGGCATTCAGGGGAAGGTACGGTCAGTAGCAAATGCAGTTTTAAAAGCCTCCCAAATTGAAAAGGAGACACTTTCATAGGATCAGCAGGGGTCTCTACCCAAATGGCCTTTTATCTTCTCTAAACTGGCTTCATTCTCTCACCTCTGAAACATCATTGTGTTGGCTGGCCTCCTAGGGCTGCGTTTTGTCCGGGGAAACACTGAGCTGCCTCATGTCCTTGATGCTAAGAAGATGGGGGATTTAAATAACTTCACTTAACAAGGTAGATTATTGATGTACTGAATTCAAGGAAGTCACTTTTTTTTTTTCCCCCCTATGCTGTGCATATGCATGTATGTATTTCTCCTCAAAAGATATGAGCATAATCCTGTAAATGGTGCAGTCTCTGGCTAATGCAAATTAAGTCCATATAATTGTATAGCTGGATCTGTCTCTGGT
Organism: Gallinago jamesoni; assembly: GCA_025769975.1. Taxonomy (NCBI): domain Eukaryota; kingdom Metazoa; phylum Chordata; class Aves; order Charadriiformes; family Scolopacidae; genus Gallinago; species Gallinago jamesoni. The sequence continues at coordinate 31,870,669 of JAOQGH010000004.1, forward strand.
GTTAAAAAAGAAACCAACTAATACGATCATCTCCAGACATATTGTCTTCGAAAAAGCAAGTCGTAAAAATACGGGTCGTTACGTTGCTGCGAAACACTAGCGAAATGTAGGATGAGCCAGGTTTTCTTTCCAGGAATTGTGCCGGTGATAGAAACTGGGGAACAATCTGAATGCTGCTGCAGAAGGATGCAAATCACCTTAAAACTGTGTTTACTATTAGTTGGATATTTAAGGCCCCAAAGTAATTTAATGCGGTGAAACTGGCAGTTAAACTCTGAAAACCCTTTTCATACTGAGCTCTATTTTTATATGCTTAATATTTTGGCTGCCTTAACTCCCATCAAGCTAATGCACAGCCTGTCCTTTGCTCTTCCCTGTAACATTATTACAGCTGTTTAAGATTAAAAACCGGTGGGAACAAACCTCCCCTGATTTTTTTCGAAGCTTCTTTGCTGACCTCCTACAGTAGAACAAAAAAAATGTTATGACATGTGTCACTGCAGCCCGCGCTTCGCGCTCGATTTTAGGGCAGGATTTTTCCACGCTTGCTCAGGTGGGGACAGGTGTAGCTGGCGTGGAATTACCCTTTTCTCCGCTTGTGCGGGGCTGTTGGCGAGCGGCGGTGGGCTGATGGGTGCCCGGTGGTGGGTGGCCCGTGCCTCAGGACTGTGGGCACGGTGGGGATGCTTGGCGTGATGCAGACAGGGATGCAGGTCCGGGCAGAAAGGAGTATTTTGGTGGAGCGGAGAAAGTGGAGGATTTCGGTGGAAGACCGACAGTGCTTTTGGGTTTTAATTGGGTATAAATATACGGGTGTCGTCCTGTGTTTAGAGGGCGATGTGGAGGCAGGCCCCAGATTGGGACCTGGTGAGAGGAAGTTGCGGTCGCCAGAGGAAGGTTTAATACCCGACCATTTGGGAGCTGTGGTTTTACTCCGTTTCGTCCATTGTAGAGGAGGAAGCGGCAGGATTTTACGCTTCCCTTGCGTGTTCCCTTCGTGCTTTGGTCCTTGCCGGTGGTGGCTCCCACGTCTGCACATCCTGGTAACGGGCAGGAGGAGGTGTCACCAGCCGCCGGAGCGGGAGGTGATTGTGGGAGAGGGCTTCGGAGGAAGGGTAGGAGCTGGAGGTGGGGAGGGAGCATCCAATGAGTGAAGGAGCAGGTGGGAATGCTTAAATAGAGAGAAGGTGAGAGGTTGGTTTGGGTGTGTTTGAGGCTGGAAAAGAGGAAATTATAGACGGAGCCTCCATAAAGGCAGGAAGGGAGGATGAGGTGGAGCCTCCAGAGCGGACACTAGAGGAGCAATGGAAGAGGTAAGAGGAGAACCATGAAATTTCTGAGCCTTAAATGCCTGCTTAACGAATATGGAAGTTGTGAGATAGCAGCCGTCAGTGCTAGAAATGAGATCCATCCCCTCTGTGCAGTACCAACCTCCTGCAGTACATTCTTCTTCTACCAGTATTTCATGTAATTAATCCAACAGCAACGTGTTGTTGAGAACAACGAGGTGCATGTACATCTGGATTGTAATAAAGGCTGAAGCTACAGGAAGAATGAGGAGGAGAGAGATTCCTGATGCCAGCATCAGCCTGATAGTTGTTTTTGGCACTCGCACCACAGCTTTCTATTTATAGACACTTGCACGAGTGCATCAGTGCACTGTTACCTTTAAGTAATGCTTTGTTTTCTCGCCTGTGTAAGTGCTCATATTTCATGTATAAATTTATTCCTTGAGTGGTACCGCACAGAGCAGGGGAGGATGATGTATCCTAGGTGACAACTCCTAAGATGCATCACTCGCTGAACGTATCCAACAGCAGTTTAACAGTTTTTTACTAGTTTCAAATTAAAACGTACACATTTGTATCGCATTTGTTCACTTAGCGAGAACACAGAGCAGAAGGGTGTGAGAGTTCCTGGTATCTGTGCTTTGCTTTCCTGGGTGTTATTCCTCCAGGAGCGGTTAAATGTAGAAAGTTCATCGATTGTCTGACTTCCTCTGTTGCACCGATTAATTAACATTCCCACTCTATTTGACAGTTCTGCCAAACCTATCGCTGTATCTTAGTATTGCATGTATTTCCTTTGATGCACTGGGGTATGGGGTGGTGTGTGCATCTGTGTGCTTGCACCTGTTTGGTTTTTTTTTGCCCTGAGCGATTCTTCCCAAAATTTGTCAATACTTCTACTGAATTAACCAGACACAGCCGCACTGGGTTCTCTTACTGTTCCCTCTCCCTCCTGTGGGACGGAGGGTGCTTCACTGTGCCAGTGGCGGGGATGCTGTGCAGCAGGATGCAGGTACTGTACCTACTGTCACCATTATCTTCCTTTTTTTTGCTAGTTAGAGCACATTTTCATGGTGTCCGTGTCGTTACTGGGAGCAGCTTTTGGCAGCAGGCTGTATCCTTGGGAGACAATGTGCAATCAGATCTCCGCTCGCCACTCTCAGCAGCCGTATCGCTTGCCGTTACTCAGTGGACTACATCTTAAACAGCCAAATGGCATAATTCACAGAGTGCTAGAGCTTGGTGAATGAGCAGCTCGCGTGACAGTCCTGTAATATATTCTCCTGGGCAGAGCTGACACTCAGCAGTAATTAAAACCTAAGCACCCCTTTATACTAAAGTTATAACTAAATTGGCAGTTGTGGCATGACCTGGTCTGCTGATGGAGTTTCACCGTCTCTCTTACATGCCTCGTCTGAGCCTGGCTTGTCTGATGTTGAAATTACTGCGTAGGTTGTCGGTTGAAACACCTGAAATTCTTTGGTTGGGAGACAAAGGCAGGAAAAGAATAAATCAGAACTTTTGCGAGCATTTTGTTTGGTTTTGGCAAGGTTTAACCCTCTGAATCTGCACGGGGCGTCCAAGGTGAGGACTGTTTTTTGATAGTGTGGAGCAAGGTAACATCTCCGCCCCCCAAACGGGGCTATAGTACTTGGCAGTGAGAGTTGAAAGGATTAAGCAGTGCTTTGAAGATGAAAAGCATTAAGTGCTTCTATAACTTTCAAAATGCATGTTGATGTTTCTAGCCAGATAGTAACAAAAGTTACAGGCCCAGAGGGCCTTGAATATTTTTGAAGGCAGCTCTGCCATCTTAATCCTTTGCCCTTACTCTGTGAAGGAAGCACAGCCCTTTCTCATTGTCTGTTACTGATCTTGGAGATTGGAAGAAAAAAAAGTGCATTTTGGTTCTGAAAATAGCAGTTTTCTGGTCATTTTTTCCCTGTGTGGCTTTCTTTTTTTAATTATTAATACTTGCTCAGCTGATGTCATGTGTAAAATAATAAACAACATAATACAAGCTTCTCTGGGTTGATTGGCAAGCTTATTATTTATCTGTTTTACTTGCCTGGCCGTATGTTTTTCAAGAAGAGCAGATTGTGTGCAGACCAGAGTGACACGGAGATGGGGAGATATCCCTGGGTTTATAGGAGGAGGATGCCCTGACACCAGCGTCTGAAAAATCCACATTCTTTGAAGATTTCTGAGTGATAGCAAGGAATTGTAGTCACTGGAACAGTCCATTTATTCAATCTCTTTGAAAATAAACACTGCCAGAATACAGTATTTTTTTTTTTCCTAATGGGATGGTCTCCTGGCTAATGACAGTGGATTTATGACTTAGGAGAGAGCAATCCCATTTTGAGCTGTTCTGCAGACCAGTTGAAATACCAGAACTGTGATTCTCCATCTCCAAAATTGGGGGTTTCACACGTTTCCCCACTTCTTTCTACAGCTGTTTTTAAATAAATCTGTCGGTGGCTGCAGGTAAAGCCCCACAATTCCTCCAGCGCCGGGTCTCAAACCTGCACCTCTGCTGCGGACCCTCAACCACATGACAGCACAGAAAACAGCTTCCTTCCCCCCCCCCCCCCCCCCCTTATTTTCGCGTTGTTTCCAGCTTGTGAAACTGAAATACAATAGGAAGATGTAAGTAAAGAAGGCTGATAAATGTTTGACTATACCTTATTTTTTTCTTTAATTTTAAATTATTATTTGGCAGTAGTGCGCTTTAGTAATAATTACAGAGTAGGAACCAGTGGAGTAAAACCTCATCTGTTTTACATGATTATATCTTGGTTTGAATCCAGCTCCAGCAGCCCTTTTCAAGGCTCTCTGAAAGCCCATGATTGCAGCAGTTTTTCATCCTGTTCCACACGGATTTTTTTTTTTTTTTAAATTTTTTTTTTTCCCCGGCATGAAACATTTCAAAAAGATAGAGAAGAGGTCCTGGTGGAAGGGCGGCGAAAATGGCTGCGCGTAGGAGACCGAATCTGAATTTTTAATTAGGCTTTGAGTTGTTCCTTCAAAGTGTCGGGACGTCGTTAGCGATGTGAGTCTTGTTGCGTTAGCGAAGGCTGACGTCTCCCCTTCAGACGGGGAGAAGGCAGCTGCCCTGTGCAGATAAAAGTTGCCGAGCGCGGTGCAGCAAGGTGGGTTGCTAGATAATTAGCCGTCCCCTGCGCTGCCGGTGATGAGGGACCCTGCCAGTCCTGGCGGGGACCCGAGGGGTTATTAGCAGCAAGAAATCCAAGTACGGCGTAAAGCAATTGGGAATCTCTTGAGCTGTGGCAGGGCTGATAACACCTACGTTAAGGCGGTGCAAAAGTCAATACAGCGTGTGTTATCCCAGGTTTTTTCTTGGCTTTAATTCTGCAGAGGAGGAACGGGTAGTGCCTGGTGATGTGGATGCAGCGGAGAAGCTGCTCTGCTACCGGTAGCGTGGCCAGGCACCACTGAGAAAAAAATGTAATGCTTACTGTCAAATAAAATCGAGTGTTCACCTTCTTTCAGACAGAAAGGCAAGAGGTGTTTGGAAATGGAAGGAAAGGTGAAGTATTGCAAGATATTTTTGCTTTGTGTATTTACCAGTTATTTTATATCCATAGAAGTGTTAAGTATTAAGATGTGGGTTTTTTTGTTTAACAGTCATTGTTTTCTGTTCATCAGTTATTGGTGAAAAATTGGCAAAGAAATCATAGAATCACACAATGGTTTGGGTTGGAAGGGACCTTAAAGGTCATCTAGTTCCACCCCCTGCCCTGGGCAGAGACACCTCCCAATAGACCAGGTTGTTCAAAGCCCTGTCACATCCCCAAATGGTTGGAGCCTTGTCATGTGTGGAAGCGCCCAGCTATAAGGAATTATTCCAAATTTCTGTATGTCCTTTGTCAGGACACTGCATGGTTTGAGGTGCTATCTGAATGAGCGGAAGCCTGGCTCTCTTGAAGCCTATTTCACAGGTCAGAGCTTGTGGGGGCTTTGCTAGGGACTTCGGTGAGGGCTGGATAATGTCCCAGGAAGATATATTTGTATGTAGTTGAACAGGAAGATATTAACAACTTCTTTATTTTTTTTTCCTTTCCCCTGTACTTGAATACTATAGCATAAAAATTGAAATTTAAGTAGCTTATTTGGTGTGTCGGCCTTTGTTTTGTGTGTCAGAAAGTGTGCTGAGGTTTCAGCTAATGATTATACTGCCTCTTGTTGTAATGTAGGCTTACTGCAGAATAAAGCATAAAGTTATAAAGTATGGAGGGGCTGCATTCTGCAGTCATCACTTTCCTGTAATTTATAGTTGTTCAGTAACAGGCAGTGTTAATGAAATCTGAAAGGATATCCTTGTGCTCTCTTTCCCATGGGAAACAGAGTTTAATAACATTGATACTTACCCAGTGTCTGTTGTGAAGGCATGTCCTTTCTAATATAAAACAGAGTGAACGCTAAGTCACTGCTTCAGTCCTGCATTATATGTGTTCTTCCCTGGTACAGATTTCCATATGATACTGTATGTCTAATTTAGCAGAGAAAATCTGAATTGACTTTTGAAATAATCATGGTGTCATAAGTCAATAATACTCATTTCCAGTCCCGTGAAAAGTTTTAATGGAGTCTCTTGGATCAACTGCCTGGAAGGTCTCTACAGAGTTTCCCAAGTGATTTTGCAAAAGTATATTTGCACAATTCCAATCACTAGTGAAAACAAACTATTACCTCTCCCTTTGCCAGCTTCTCAGCCAGGAGCAGCTGATAAAACCAGCTTTTTTGCTAACGCTGTTTCCCTCTGAACACATGCTTTTGCTCAGTTTTGACTGGGATTTGAAGCTGCAGCCGTTCTACTTGTAGAGCAGAAAAGCCATAGCCACTTTTTTGAGAAAAGCTGTAATTTTACTTTTGGCATTTCTACAGAGCTCTCTAGCCAGTGCTTTCTTTCCAGTTTTTGGCCATCCTTTGCACATACTCCTGCGTTGCAAGAGGAATTTTCGGCTATACTTGCCATCGTTACAGGTGGGAATGAGGCCAGGGAAAAAGGTTTTAAAACAGACACATCTGGAAGTTGCCATAAAGGCTTCTAGAAGCTGGCATGCCTTAAACAGAATTTATTGTGTGTTCTTCCTGGTAGGGTTAGGAGAGTAATTTTATGCCGTTTTTGGGTGGATTTCAGACCAGATTGTGTGAAGGTGAGCTCAGCTTGATGGTGGTGATATGGTGGTACCACACCGATGGGCTGGGATGCTCTCGTGACCTCCCTGCCTCTGGTTCAGTCGCTCTTTCTCTCGCTTTCAGCAAAAGAATTATTAGTAAAATTTCCTCTTGGGCTGTATTTTCGCCTTGGAAGTGATAGCAGACAAAGCCTGGGGAGGTGTTTGTGGTGATCAGGCAGAGGGGAGAAGGGACAGGGTCCCAGAAATAGCTATAATGGGAGCCTGTTTGCCTGGAGCAAGTCCAGGCTCTGAGCCAATGCTGGGAAAGGCTCACCAACCCTTGGGAAGATCACACGGAGAGCCAGGAGGGCTCTTGGCCTTTTATTTACTGGAAAATAAAGGAGGCACAGGTTGTGTGTGTCAGGAGTGTAAGTTTTTATCATAGCAGGCTTTCCTTTTGTGTGAGGGTAGCATTTGGTACTAAAAGAAGAGAAGGCTCCAGGGAGACCTTATAGCAGCCTTTCAGTCCCTCAAGAGGGCCTATAAGAGAGATGGGGAGGGAAGCGACGGGATGAGGGAGAATGGTTTTAAACTGCAAGAGGGGAGATGGAGCTGAGATGTGGGGAAGAACTTGTTTGGGGTGAGGGTGGTGAGAGCCTGGCCCAGGTTGGCCAGAGAAGCTGTGGCTGCCCCATCCCTGGAGGGGTTCAAGGCCCGGCTGGAGGGGGCTTGGAGCAACGTGGTCTGGTGGGAGGTGTCCCTGCCCAGGGCAGGGGTGTGGAACTCAATGATCTTTAAGGTCCTTTCCAACCTGAACCATTCTATAACTCTAAAATGAATGGCAAGTTAGCAAAATATCTTGGTTTTTACCGAATAAGCAGTGTTCTTCACCAGTTCTTTCCCAGAAGCCGTGTTAGCTCAAGGAAGATCATCAGTTGAGTGATCCCTGCATCCTTGGGATCCTCCTTTCCCCTCCTTCCCCCTGACAGCGTGGTGGCAGCTGTGTGAAAACTGGTGAAATAGTGCTACAATCACAAGGCGGGGTGTTAAGCAGCATTGGGATGATGACGTGTTCAGCAGCATTCGGATGATGGCGTGGCCTGCGGTGACGGCAGAGCTGCTCCTGGCTGGGGAGCATTTAATTTCTCTTGCGTATCAGGTCACGTCCAGCAGTGTGGGATGGTTCAGCTCACTGATGGTTCATCCTAAACCTGGCTGCTGCTCTGGGAACAGGAGAAAGCCCAAGTCCTCAGCAGAAACTGGTGGTGTTTGACTCGCACTAGCACTATCTTGCCTTGAAACAGCAAGGAAGAGAAAACGTGGTCCTGTGATGCTTTCCAGGGGGATAGTAGATGCTGAGATGTTGTGTGCATTGGCGAGCATCGGGTGAGGACTGCTTTTTGGGAATACTCAACAACAGCACCTTGGTATGGTGCTTTGTCGGAGCAAAATTAGGTTTACCTGAAGTGTTTTCTTTCAGTGGAAGCCCATCCATTGCAAATCAACACACTGATGTAACATTGGTACAGAGGAAAGTAGTTTTCAGGATATTTTTATTGTTTTGCTCATGATCAGTGAACTAGTGTGTTATTTCCTTTCATTTTTTTCCCAATACAGAAGTCATACAAGGTATCTGACTTTTTATTTTGGGGACCATTTTGAGGAGAAGAAAGAAGAAGGGTCTCTCGTGGTTGCAAGGAATGTAAAATGGAAGGAGAAAGTCCACTTGACCTGAAAACGGCAGCTGGGTGTTTTGTCAGCGGTGGAGGCTGAAGCGGGTTCGTGCTCTGCAGGTTGACAGCAGCGGGTACGGTCCAACCCTCCTGGAGTGGTGTATTCGAGAGAGGCCAAACCAGCATTCTAGAGACAGAGTATTTGTGTTGTATGAAAGGCATACGAAGGGTAAAACAAAAGGATATTTAATTTGAGGATAATACATTTAGCAGTTTTAACAATGAAAGGATATTTAATTTAAGTATGCTACAGCTGCGGTCTAGGTAGTTAGACTTCCTTTTTCTTTCCCCTAAGAACCCTGTGTAATGTGAATTTCTGAGTTGTCTTTTACTTCTTTTGCCAGTGGCTATTCAGGACTGCCAGGTGGGATGTGGGATTTATTCCCGTGGTCTGGTTTGGTGGAGTTCAGCTGCAGAAAACATTTTGCAGGGAAAACTGTACTTTCTGGTGCAGGCAGGAAGATGGGAATAAGCACCGAGGATGGCTCGTTGGTCACGTTATCCAGCAGCGGTCAGGCAGCTGTTTTGAAACTGTGAATTTCAGTCTTTGATCTGTTAGATTAAAATTAGAAAATGTTATTCCTGGATACACAGTCTCCAGTGTCTTGCTTGTAGAAGGTCATGATTGTTTGTTTTTTTTTTTTTTAAAAGGATTTCATATTCAAATACATGGCAGGAGGAGGATGAAAATTGCAAACTTTTCAAACTTGTTTAGCTTTAGATGAGTGTCACCAATGTCAAGTTCTCAAATAAAAAGCCACTGTCACTTAGGTAGCCTACCTTCTCCTGTGGGTTACTGCTCATTAGTGTGATTTGGCAAAAAGTGAAGTCTATTTTTTATTTTTGACTCAAATGAAACTGTAATATAAAATTGCAATTTTCTGGCTCTTCCTTTTGAGTTCTGTTGGCTTTGTATTTTACACAGCCCTAGATGTTTTTTGGTAGCTGCTCGGAGGGATGTGCTTGATGGTCTTGAAGCTGTTAAAAATTCGCTGAAGATCCAGCTGTTCTTGGCAGAGGTACCCGTGCTGCGCAGAGCTCTCTGCGGGATTGTGTTCCAGAAGTTGTGTTTGTTTTTTAACATTTTAGATACCGACATACTGATGATACTGTATTTCCATTAAAACTACTGGATGCAAAGCTGAAATTAAAATAACCCCAACATAACCGTAATAGTAGATAACTCCTTTAATAGAAAGGAGTAGTCATTTATTTCTGTTTGGTAAGAAATTGAATCTAATGAATTCAAAAATACTGATTCACCATGATGTCACGTAAATGTAATTTTACCTCCCCCTTCAAATTTATGTATTTATTCAGTAAGTTGTTGACTGTAAGTCTAGAAATACATTTTTAAAAAAAAATACATCCTGGTAATTGCAACCTCAGACTTTCAAATGCCACTTTTTCATACGTGTCCAAGAATAGAAAGTCAGCCTCCCAAAATAAATAAAACCCAACATACATCGCCACGGTTTTTGGTGTTTGAAATAGAGGATTTCGTTTGGAGGAGCAGAGGTGCGGCAGCTATTTTGGGAAGGGAAGAAGACTTGGAGTCAGGATGAAAGGAATGCAGACCTGTGATGTGAAGGCTCGTTTGAAAAGTAAGACCTGCTGAGTGTGCTCTCTGCTCGCTGAGTGTGTCGCCTGGGTGATTTATTAGAGCCAGAAAATTCATGCTAAAGGAGAAAAGAAAAAATAAGTAGCTAGAAAGGGATAATACGGTCGTTAAAAATATTAGTAGAGAAGTGGATTGTTTTGGGATTCTCTGGGGATGTGATGAAAGCTGTTGTCCCCTCTAAGCCAAGTTAGATGAGAGCTGCGTTGCGAGATGTGCATATAGTGTAGGTCAGGCTTATTCCAGGCTCTTACCTGGTTTTTATTAATCTACATCTTGATGCAGCTTTGATAGAGAAAAATATTATTGCATGTTCAAGGCCTTTGACCCCAAACCTTGCTCCATCGGGAACTGCAGGCGGTTCCCATGGAGTTGTACTTGAGGCTCTCTCCTGCAAATCGAAGGTGCCTCCCAACATCGCTCCACCATTTCCTCACCTCTTGTTTGCTTGTTTTTGTCTTGTTTTCTGCCGTTCCTTGTCTCCTTGCTTTCCAGTACCACCGGTGTACTGGAAGCAGTGGCACTGGACGAGCACTGAGCGAGGGGCCGAGGTGCCCCAGAGGGACACGCTTCTCTGGCCAGCGCAAGAAATAACACAGTTAACAGATCGCCTGAAGTTTTGCCTGTGATGAAAGGATATCCCCGAGGGACCAGCAGGGAGCTGGGAAGATGCAGTTTTGCAACCATCAGCTCCTCTTTCTTCTGTGTCCACGGCGAGGAGCTGGGACCAGGGTCTCTGCCACCGCTGCTAGGAGACAGCCTTTCTTTTTAACACTGGAAACAGATTCACGGCCTTTTGGGGATTCTTACTCTTGAAAATAAGGTTGGAGGCAGCGTTAGCACCCAGCCCCGGGTCTGCTTGCTTGCCTGTCCAAAAATATATTTAAAATATTAAAACCTTGCTATGGCAAGCCTGTGGGCTGGCAACGTGGCAAGGCTGGTATGTGAAGCTGGCCTACAGCCATACCCACGCTGGTGGAGATTGTCAACTTTGATGCAGAAAGAAAAAAGGCAGATTCTTTTTTTTTAATGGCCTTTTGGTGGACAGAAAATAACTTGCTTTCTCAAAGGGCTGGCAGGAATTTGTATCTACCTGACTTAGTTATTAAAAATCTTTTGGGAGATGTTGAGCTCCCGTGGGCAAAGGAAAGGCAGGAAAAAGATGTAGAAAGGGAGTAAAACGGAGGAAGTGGATGAAGTGACTGTTTGCTGCTTTGGTTTTGATGAGAGCAGGAGCTCAGGAACGGCAGCTCACCAGTTCAGCCTGACACCATAATTTTATTTTATTTTACTTTTTTTAAACTTTCCTCTTTCCAGCCCGTCAGAGCAGAGATGCTACCGTCCTCCGAGCATCGTACTGGGTGCAGGTACAGCCAGGGCTTGAATTGTCCTTTCTGTTTTATCCCTGAATGGTGCTGGATGGAGAGTGGTCGTGGTCAGAGGTGCCTGCGTGGCACCAGATAAAGAAATGAAAGCCTTAAAACACACAAAGTACACCTTCATCTCCCGTTGTGGGTACCAGGCCTATTTGAGTATTACTGCAGAGGAGCTGTGAAACATTCCCAGCTACTCATTTTAAACCCTAGTTTTCTAGTAATAGACTTAAAAATCTTATTGTGCAGTTGAGCTAGTGACTGAGTCTTCACTTTATAATCTCTTTATAAAAATGTATGCACATTAACAGGACGTATTTAATAGACACACTGCCTAGATGAAAGGGGGCTTTGTGGAAGGAGGCTTTTGTGCGTTTCTGGATCTCTCAGCAATTCCTGCGGAGCTTCCCAAGTCTGGCTGACACCGAGCGGCAGAGGAAAAGACCTTCTGGCTTTCAGCTTGAATGGAGAATAATGGGGAGCGAGATGGGAGTGGGGGAGGGAACCCCGCTCCCCGAGGCGGGGGCCGCTGGTGCGGGCACTCACCAGCCGAGCATTTAACACGTTTAGTTCTTCCTACCCCCAGCTGGGGGGCTTTGCATTCCCAATGAGCTCTCTGCTACCCTGGCAGCGCAAGTTGGGGGACAATAGTGGCTCCCCGACCCGCTGAAACGGAGACAACTTTTCCCAGCCCAGGTAGTCCCTTTAATTCTGGTTTGGCCCGGGGATCAGATTTGTCTGTAGTGGCCACTTACCAGAATAGCTTTTGATTTATCTTTTTTTTTTTTTTTTTTTTAATTGAGATCTGATGTTATCTTTCATCTTTTAGTTAATTCCTCAGCTGGGTTTTGGTATTTTTTTTCTGTCTGTGGTGCACCACAGGTTCTTGGCGAGGAAAAGGTTTTCTTTCTCAAAAAGTAAGGCTGCAAGGTCACAGATATGTTCACTTTGACCTGGCAAACGTCTTCACAACAACAAGAATCTAGCGGGCATCTAATTAAGTTTCCACTAGCAAAAAGGAGTAAACTTCACCAAAAAAAAAAATCCTCAAGTTCTCTGGTAAAGACATTTCCTTTTGCAGTCGCTGCTGATTCACGTGCTCTGGGGGGGGGTTACAAGCAGAGAGAGCATCACCTTAGTCCCACTGCAAGGACCCCAGAAAATGCATTGCAGATTGGAACCCTCTGAGTGCAGATTATATATAAAAAATAAAATAAAATAGGTGAGCAAAAGAAAAAGCCACACACTTTTAATTAGGATGATAAAGATGGACAGATGGTCTGTCCCCGGTGGGAAATGAAGGTGTGCTCTGTGTGTTGGGTTATTTCTTGCTGCTGTGTGAGTGCTGCTCACTTATTTCTAACAAAACAGCCAGGTGAGGAAGAGCCGGGGGCTGGTGGTGGTTGAGTACCTCCAGACAGATGTGTGGGCACCTCCAGACAGATGTGTATTGATCACAATAACTCTCGCCGTGTTCTTCACCTCTGCTTGCCTTGGACCCCGTCTGCCTGTCTTTATCCTCTTATTTGCTGATGGTTTTTCAGCTGTGGCCACAATGGGAGATCCCATCATGTCAAGAAAGAGCAAAAGTAGGCCTGTCATTGTTCTGATTGAGAATTTCATCTGAAGAACTGAAAAAAGCTTTTTTGAGACAAATCACTCAACACCTTTACGGCAGCAGCCCCAGCACGGACACGTAGCATTTCTCTATATAAAACCAAATGAACAACCAACCTGTTAATTTTTGAATGAATGATAATCCCTTTCTAGGTGTGTTGTATATGGATGCATTCCAGGTACTACTCACTTTCCTCAGCTCCTCTTACCATAGAAAACTCTCTAAGTGATATATATATTATAAGATATATATATATATATATAAGACATCCTTGATTTAATGCCTCCTGTAAGAGCTATTCTTCTGTTTTTTCGTGTTAGCCCCCCATTTAACTCTATGTTGGATGAAGTGCATTATGTGGATATATGTGCAACCTTATAGTCTCCCTTTTTTCATCAAAATGGAAGAAAGTTGCAAATGACTAAGACATTCATAAATCATTGAGTGATTTTTATTTATTTTTTAATTACCTTTATTTACCACCCATCTTAAGGATAAGAGCTCACTAGTGAGCATTCCCGCGTATTTTTTTTAAGTTTTGAGTTCTGTCCTTGCTTCATTAGATAGAATGAACCTGGAGTTTCTAAGAGCCTATGGCTGTAGTGTGTTAATTTTAGAAAGAAATGAGGAGTTGTGTCCTGTGGGCTTCAGAAACTGGAGATGGCAGCACAGGTTGCTGGAGTCAGAAATTAGCCATTTCTTCAATAGCGTGGATATACATAAATTGGCAATTTTCTACCATACAGTGTCCCTGCTCCAAATTTCTCCTGATTACAGTCCCTAAAAACCATGCCAATATTGAAATGATCAGCCTGATTGAGATTGATCTCATAGATAAGAACCATACATTCCAAGGTGGTGTGAGAGTTTTATTCTATGATTCTATGTTCAGAACTTGTGGGAATTAAGTAATTTCTGATGAATATTGGCAGGAAATTTGTCAGGAGCAGGGGGCAGAGATTTCCCAGCAATGACCCAAGTAGTCTAGTTTATTTTAGCACATTGCATGTGGGTTTGGGATAAAGCTTCATGTTAATATCTTGCTAGGTTTAGATAAATAAACAAAAATACATGCTGCATCGCTGCAGATCTCTTCTTTCACAAGGTTTTTGTGGGCTGGTTGCACTGACACGATGTTACCTGTAACCTCAAGCAGTTGGTTGAAATTTGTCATCTTTGTGAATTTGGTTTCTTTCAGGAGGTTTTTTGTGGCTTTACCAGACAAGTGCAACTCTTTTGTAAGAATGAAATTCGGAGAGCTTTGAGCGGTTTTTGCAAAAGCAAGAGGAAATTGAGATTGTTAGTTTCTAAAAGGAGGTGTTTGGAGTCATTAAAGCAACTGAAACTTCAGTGGTTTGATAACAATCCCCTATATAATAATGTAACAGTTTTCTGTCCTACTTGCTTAGTGAAATACTTGGGAAAACACAGAGTGCATGCTGTATGGTAGTACTGTGAACTATAAAAACATACCCATCTGAAAGCTAGAGATTTCATTTTTTATTTTATTAAAAATCATTAATTCCATTGCATATTTGCTGCAGGTTTTGCGTTCTTCACATTTGATCTTCAGTCTCTTCATGGGAGAGTTAGTTGAATGTTGAATTGAAAATCAGGTTCCTAGTTTTTCAGATGAAGATTTCTCATGAGAATAATATTTATTATTTTTTTTTATATAGCCACTGCATGCTTTGTGGACTGGGATAATAAGTTTTTTTTTTTTTATCAGAAAAAAGCTCAGTATTATTGTTATTACTATTTTATTTTTGGTGACTAAAAACTGAAACAGGAAATGACCCGAGACACAGTTTCCATGACACCCTCTCACTTGAATCCAGTTTTCGAGAAGATGAAAGGCCAAAGCAGTCTTTTGATAGTGAGCAGCTAATTGGGTGGCTGATAGAGGCAGGTTTTTCTCTGTGAAAAAAATAAAGGAGAAAAGAAGTGGAACAGCTGTGTTTTGGTACATATGTATAATCCCAGATAAAACTCTCCAAGGACAAGGAAATATAATAGTGCCTTAGTGAAAGGAAAATTAAGAATCTTTGAAAGCAGAAATGTGGCTTTTGGGGAGGAGCCTGTATTTAAAATAAAAATCAACTGGAATGAATGTGTTAATAAATAGTGGATTTGTAAAATCAGTATGTTCCTACCCAGAGAGACATGCGGTCAGGTCAGTGTGGAGCCAGGTCTGCTCTTACTGCAGCTCATTCGAGGGTAGTTCATGGACTTTCTCACTTCTCATCACTCCTTTTCCTCCTCCTCTAATTGTGTGGGTTAAAAATATCACCAGGCAAAAGCAGAATGTAGAAATTTGTCTTTTTGGAATACAAGTTTAAATCTGGGAAGTCTCTTCAGCTGATAATGGAGGTGCTGATCAGGGTGTTAAGGTGCATGTGATCTCTGCAGTGGACAATAACCTTCCAAGATGTGGCAAAGATAATAAATATTTAAAATAGAGTGACATACTTGGCACAAGGACTCTTTTCGATAAATGGTTCTAATCCCAGGCAATAAAGCAGATTAATGGTAGATATTCAGACAGTTTTAAATGAAGTTTATTTTACTTTCTAGGACTTGACACAATATAAAGTGAGTGCAGGTTCCCTATATCCACGTAATGGGATAGAAAAAGAGAGTACAGTTCATACAGTCCTACCTTGTTCATTTTTTGGAACTCTAGATGTCTGAACAAATTATTTCTCCTCCAAAAGTGGGTGTTGTCAGTTGATAAACTTATAAGCCTGGTACTAATTGGTGTCTGGCATCCATGTTTGATTTGAGGGAAAAGTCCTGAAGGAATCTTCATAAATTGAGTTGTAGAGCGAGATGTGGCTGATGAGGCTGCAGTTTCTAAGTGAAGTGGGAGTGTTTGCTTCTGCTACAGCATCTGTAGGTGTTATATTTCATATTTATTAAAACTTAGGCAGTGTGCTACCTTTGAATTTTTTTTTTTGTTTGTTTTTAAACTGTTTGTAAAATTGTCCTATCCAGATATTGAAGTGAGATCTGTCAAACCGACTCATCCTACAACCAGTAGCAAACCATGAATTCAGGGAGGGTTACAAAAGCGGTTGAGCTGATCCTGTGTGCCAAGAGAAGAGGTGCATGGTCCATCCTTTGGGTTCTCTGAGCTGGCTGCACCCATCCATGAAGTAAAACAAGACTCCTTTCCCCCACCCTGAGGTTAGCCTGGGCTTTCATGAATGGATTTTCATGGCTTGCTCCTCCTTCAGTGTTTTTCTGTCTAGATGGAGAAGATAACTCCCTTATCTAACGTGTTTCTTGCTGCTGTGCGTGGGTTACCTTTGTTTTCCCCTGAAGATTTGAATACCTGGAAGGGAAAGTTGTTGTAGGAACGTTTTGAGGTCACTGTCATCTTGGGACCTTGTGTGCTCTCCATGGCCGCGTGGTACCCTGTTGGTCCTGGAAGTATTTCCAGCTGGTTAGTGTGATTTCCATGCATTGTTTTCTTTTTCTCAACTTTTTATGCAGAATATGGCATGGAGGTTGGCATACTTCAAACCAAGTGAAATAGTCTGGGGTTTATCTCCTGAAAATATCAAAGCAAGCCCTTTTTTGAATGCGGGAGATTAGGATCTCCCCGATGAAAGCTATCTAAGCCAACAGCTGCTGGTCTTTCACAAAGACTTCAGTGGTTCATGAACCTAAGAACTCTGCCGTACCATCGGTAAAGAACCAACAGGAGATGGGTCTGGAGGAATTTGGCACAGCCCTGGCTTACTGATGTAAGACCTTTTCGCCACACCATCATGCGCTGGCAACTTCTGCGTCTGAAAGGGGCTGCTTCAACATAAATAAATAAAACTCTCTAAAACCAGCTTGACTGCTTACTCTTGGGCAGCTCCTCTGCCTTCTCCTGTGAAGATCTTATTAAGGCAAGAGCTGTGGTCCCGCTGCCAGTTTTCCTCTGCAGCTGAAGCCTGGGGGACTGCTCGTTAGCTCCCCGCCTGCCTGCCCGACGGAGAGGAGCACGTAAAAATAATATACGGAGAAAGGGCCGGCGTCTGACACCGCGGGGATGCAGGTGGGCTGGAGCGATGCGCGGGAATTACACTACCCTGCTAATCGTGCTCCTCACGGGGGGCTGGCCCCGCTCTGCAATTTCAGTATTTTCGGGTGTAATAATCCCGGTGGGTTTTCCCTGGCTCTTGCCGTCTCTCTCCGCTGATAGAGCCTTTAATACTGTGGTTTGTGTGGGAATTTTGGTGAGCGTTTTGTGAGAATTTTGAGAAATAGGCGTTCCCTGCTTTCGGAAATGGGAAAATATTTATTTATGAAGGCAGGGTGGTGGTTGCTGCTACTCCCGTGTGACGGTGCGGTGTCAAGAGTGTCGTTTCCCAGGAACGGTCTCTGCAGCTGCCAGAAATTTGTGTACTTTGAAATTTTGAAATCCAATCTTGTGCCGGTGCCGTCGGTGTGGAGCTTCCTTATGGCGCTCCTTTATTTTTCAGCCTTTAAGGCTGAAATTTTAATATTGATCCCAGAGTATTTATTCAACTGTTTTGCTCAGAAAATAGTCATTACATGTGCACTGTGAGAGGCTGAAATAAAGTCGATCCACTGTTGTGTGTGGGAGGTGGAGGGCGGTGTGTTCCCGTGCAGCTGTGACAGTCCTGGCTCCTGCCACCCTGGGGACCTGTCCCTTCCTTGTAGCAAAACTGTTTTATCTGAGATTAAATGAAATCAACCCGAAAAAGAAAAATGGTAGCAAGATGTTCCAGAAGCAGCAATTTAATTGATAATTTTGAAATTCAGTGCTAAAGAAAACAAGTATTGCATACAGATGCTGTGCCAGAGCCCCACTAAAATGCATTTATTCTCATGAGTACTTCGTCTGGAAAATGTTTAGCAGACAGGAAATATGGAATCTTTTTTGTACCTTTTTTAACGTTTATCTTCGAAACCGGTGGAACAATAACTGCTTAATGAGGGTGTTTGTCTTAAATGCAGCTATTAGAGAGGTCATGGAACAGATAGATTGGAGACTAAGCAAAGTGCAGTTTAGCTACAGGGAGGATAAAGTTGAGAGAAAAAAAATGGGAACCCAGGTCTCATTTTCACCAGTACTGGTCTCCATCACTGTAATGGTGTAAGTGCCTCGAGGGGGTTGCGAATGTGATTTATTTACATGGGAAGGGCCTTGTGTGCTTCCAGCGAAGCACCAAGCCATGAGTGTTAGAGTTTAAAAACCGCCCGATGGGGGTTTAGATTTCATCAGCTGTACCGCTTGGTGAGTATTTTTTTTAGCAGGTCATCTTTCTTGCAACGTGCCCTGTGATGAGTCCTGGATTTCTGCGCGTCCGGCTGCATTATGCTGGTTTCTGGAAGTCACTTTTCAGAGCGGTCCCCCCCCCTGTTGCATGTCAGTGCATCTCTTGGTGCTGCAGCTGAAGAACTTCAGAGGTTCTTTCCTTGGCCGTTTGCTCCGTCTCTCTGCTGAGGTCTGCCTCGCTAGTTGTTGCGTTGGTGCAATTATTTGTGGGGCTCTAGTATAAACTGGATCCCTGAAATGAATTCCTGGGATTGCAAAAGGCCCCAGCAAACAGTGGTGCTGGCTTAGCAGAAGCGCTAAGGTGGGTATTTCTAAAGGCAGATTTACTGCTTATGGCCACATCTTTATTTATATATATATATATATATTTATATATATAAACACTACATTGTTTGATATAAAGAATAACTGTGTTTTAAAAACTTGCTAGTGTTAAGACAGGTCATTATTGTATGCCAGTCTCAAAGAATTCATCCTTCAGAGGCTCATTCTGGTGTGAAGAGCGTGTTGCCGAGAGGTGCCTCCTCGCCCTGCTGCTGCTGGAGCAGCTCCCTGAGCTGCTGGGATTGAACTCCAGCAATAACCATCGAGTGGGACTGGTTACACCAGAGTGAAGCGTGTAGGGTGACAAAGCAGATTGAAAGTTGTTATTTAACTGTTTGTGTTCACAAAACACAAATTGGAAGGTTTCCTTATTAGTGTTTAATACACAAAGAAAGATGTAAGAAGACCTGTAAGTGTGATAGCAGAGATTTCATTTATTTTTAGATAGACTGTTGGAGGTGTGATACATACATAGGTTGGAAGATACACCTGGTGTTGAGTAACTTCGGTGCATCCCAGGGACACCCTACATCGTAGGAATATAGAGCTCTTCTCAATGAAAAAATTATTTTTCAAGATTGCCAAATGCTTTACTTATAGATCCTTCCAAACCTGGAAAGACTTTGACCCATCCATAGCTTTTCACCTGGAATTTACATTCAGCAGAAGCTTAGTATCTGGGAGTCCTGCCATGGGCTCCGAGGGGGAACCAAGGGGAAGGCAGAGCAAAATTGCATGGAGGTCCCTTGACTGCACGTTGTGCTAACAGTGGGAGAAGTTTTCAACCATCTTGGTCTTTCAGAACAAGTGCAACTCATGAAACAGCTAAAAATAGTATTTTGTTGTATTTTGGCATCGCTTGGATTGACTAGTGACTTTCTGAATTTGTAAAACGCTTTTGTCTGTAATGTTATCAGGAAAAAAAAGATGCAAGAGTATTTGTGACAAAGACTTAGAAAACAACGGGGGAAAGGGTTTAAAGAACCCTAGGAAATGTTTTCCGGGCAGAACTTTGTTTTGTTAAGTCACAAAGAAATACTGCTTTATGAAGGGTTATTATCCCAGGCTTAAAGACTGAATTCAGACTTCACAGCGAGAGAAAAAGACATTTTAATCCTGCTTGAAGTGCAAGCCTCAACACAGCTATCACGCTTCCTCCAGGCCTTTTCCTGGGTGCATCTGTCTTCTTTCAGCACGGTGGGGGAAATTGGTGGTGCAGAATATTTGATGCTGAGGACCCAATATCTCATGCGTGGGTTGGGGACTAACTCATGCCTGGTCCAATAGACTGAACGTGCGCTAGGTTAGTGTTTGAAACGCATCCTTCCATTTATTTTCAACCAGAAAGAGGTTAACGAGTGAAAAATTGAACCTTGGAATTTTCTTTGTGCGCAAGACTTGTGTTTCTAAAAAGTAGTCCTTAGAGCGTTTTGAGTGACTCTAGTCTGTAGAGGTAAAGAAGAACATTGTGGAAACCCAACTAGGGATTGGGGTCAGTTCTGGTTAATGGTGACCCCAGAAGACACACGTTCCTGCTAAGGAGAGAGCTTCCACCCATCAAGCATTTCTGGAGCTGAAAGCTCTTCCAGGCAGCTGGATGGTCCTCTTCAAACTTGTGGCTGTGGCAAATGCCTACCATAGCCAAGGTTGGTGTGTGCCTTCCCTCCTGGGAGAGATGGGATAAATAATCCGCTTTGGATGGGTTTTTGTAACCAATACATACGTTTACATTAGGGCTTTGTCAGCAGTTGAATCTTTCAGGGTTTCGTTTTTTTGTTTTGTTTTTGGTTGCTGTTGTTTGGTTTGGTTTGGGTTTGGGTTTGATTTCCTCCATCCACCTTTCAGGTCAGTTTTGGTGCTTGAACAGGACAGCCAAACTCTTAAAGTAAAAGAAACTAAGTAACTTTGCAAGTTGTAAACTTAAAATGGTATTGATGTTGTAGAAAATGTTTCTCTTTGTCCACTCTTTTAACAAAAAACATAGAAAACTAATTCAAGAACCTTCTTCTCACCTGGTTTCTTCTACACTTTATGCATTTGAACACTTTACTGTAGGATACTCCCAACTTTTTGGGGTTTTTTGTTTGTTTTAAGAGACGGGGGTGCTGAATTTTCCCCTATAAAATTACAGATTGGAGTAAGGGGCAGGTATTACACCTGAAATCCCCTTTTTAATTATCCAGATCAAAGATATCTGTATCTCTTTGCAAATAAAACCCAAAGATGCAATCGGTCGTTGAAGTTTTGGCTTCTTTTTTCATTGCTTTCCAGGGGGCTGCATTTTATACAAGCAAAACTAACCCAGAAACTTTTGGGGAGCTGAGCAAGGAGGGGTGTGTAGAAGGTTAGAGAGGATAGGAGGAAGGTACGTATTTAATTTTGGTTTGGAAAAAAGGGCCTCTGAATTGTTAACACTCCAGGATCAAGTAACGAAACCTTCCCAAACCTAGTAGAGCTAGAGCTGACAAACCGAACCAGGGCACCATCTGGAAGTAATTTCTCTGCTTCATTCTCTCTATTGCTAGTGTAATGAAATAAAAAAAAATAAAATCCAATTCCTTGTAATTGTTAAAATTTTGTCATGCAAATGCATTCTATACTTTGAAAAGGATCGTAAAGTTTTTGCTCTGATTTTTCATGCTTTGAAGGAAATCTCCGTGTCCTTGGTGCCGTGGTCGAATAGAGGAGCGGCGCAGCAGGACATCAGATTTTCAAACCACTTTTATAAGAATAATAGCTTGTGGTTCTGGACAGGTGGAAATCGGGTGCAAATATATGGAAAAATATTGAATTAACATAAACAACTAGTGATTGCTATGTTTATCCAATAGAATGCCTTCGTAAATTGGTTTAAACTTCTGTAATTATCATTCATCTTCAGATGATACGCTGGGATGTTTCTTGGCCGGCTGCTGCGTACTCGGGGAGGATTTGGTTAGCATTCCAGTTTTCTGTAGTTTGATGCAAAGGTCACCACCTCGTAATTCTTAACATGTGGAACAGAGCTTATGCTGCAGTATGTTTTTTGTCCGGATAATTTATGTTTTTATTAGATAATGCTCGTACTGGAAACTTCCCTTCGCGGATGAGAGACGGAGGAGGGAGCAGGCGGGAGCCACGTCTGGCAGGTGGGGGTGAGGGACGCTGTAAAGACAGGGATGTCACCTGGAAATGTAGAAGACACTGGTGTAAATTGGTGGTGTCTGCTTAGTAAAATTGCTATAACTGTCACATCATAATTTTTACTTGAAAAAATACATAGTGTGAAAATCTGTAAATCCTCCACGGTAAGATACAGCTGCTTCAAATTGCCGCTTCTTATTCATTCATTTGCAAGCGCAGGGAGAAGCAGAAATACACCATATTGTTTAAAGCCCTGATTTAATGTGTGATGAGACACTAGAGAAAGGACTCCCCAGAGTGGAGCTGGGGCTTTTGGGTTTTTCAGAAGATTTCATTATTCTTTTTAAGAAATTTGATATTCTGTGACTTCTTCCTAACCCTGAAATTCATGCCATTTCTTCGTCTTACTGTGCTTTATCATGGATGGACATCGCTTGTTGGAATCTTTTGAACTTTTATATTGCCTGATGCTTTTGATTTTGTAACCTTAGCCTCGTGTTAGTGTCCTTGTTATATTTCACAGTGAAAAGACACAGAAAGAATTGAAGTTGAGCTGGGGAGGGGAGACTGGAGCGTTAAGCTGTTTTCAGTGTAGGTCTGTCTGTTCCAGGTGTCTCTGTGTAGCGAAAACTGTGTTGTGAAAAAACACACTTTAAATTGTGCCGTGGAAGGCTTTTGGAAATTTAAATACAGATCATGTGCCGAAACGGGGCAGTCCAGTTAATTTGTGGGTATCGGCAATTTATTAATCCATTAAATTTAACGTTTATTTATTAATTTAAGATAATTTTTCACTATCGGCATAATGAAAATTTTCCTGCCCAGTAAATCTCCCCCCCACCTTTTGACTGTCAAATACTGATACTAGCGTAGTAACTGTGTGTGACAACAGGAATATTTATTCCCTGAGTAGCATTAATCTACTTCAGTTCTGTCTACATTCAAAGTAACGTTAATGCTTTTCTTTCTCCCTGCTGTCTCAACT
>JAOQGH010000004.1:31893268-31904937 GCA_025769975.1 Gallinago jamesoni
TTGAGCTGGGGAGGGGAGACTGGAGCGTTAAGCTGTTTTCAGTGTAGGTCTGTCTGTTCCAGGTGTCTCTGTGTAGCAAAAACTGTGTGTGACAACAGGAATATTTATTCCCTAAGTAGCATTAATCTACTTCAGTTCTGTCTACATTCAAAGTAACGTTAATGCTTTTCTTTCTCCCTGCTGTCTCAACTCGCTAATCCTGATACCAAAGTGGATTACAGTGTCATTTCCCCAGGTTCAGGCAGATGTGCAACACGTAGATAATTGCACAGAAAAGCAAAAGAAAGGGAATTTCTTTAGTTTCCCAAGCTGGAGGTGGTCTCTATACAGCCTTAAATCCGTAATTCAATTTCAGGTTTGCCACTCAGTCCTGTTGGGCTTGTGCACCCAATGAGGCTCGGCAAACTTGTGGCTTCATGCTCAGTTTTAACATCTGGTGCTTCCACCAGAGAGATATTTTGATGCCTTTTCAGCACGATTCATCATGTATTTGTAAAGAGGGGAATTATATAATAATGCTTTAAAAGACTTGCAGGTTTTAGTAGAATCCTGCTTGTTCGAATGGAGCAAGTACAGGCTGTTCATTGGCATCTTCTGTTCCTGAACTTGACAGAATTTAACAAATGAAAACCTGGCTGATTTACTGAAAATGAAATAAAAAACTATTTTGAGGAAGAAGCTAATATTAAACATTCTAATTTGAAAATCCCTTTGACTGATAAATATTTTATGTGCACTGAAGCATCCTCAAAAATTAAATATGAATGAATGGTAGGGAACCTTGCAGTTCTATGAAACATTGAGATTTTATAATTTCAAGTGCAAATGTCTGCCTAGGGATTCTTGATTATTTTTAATGAAGATGACACTACACATCAGCATGAGTGCTTCTTAAATATGAGAGTTCATATAAGCAGTATCTTCTGAAGGAAATCACACAGAGATTTATTTTGAGTAAATAAGCAGCCTTTTCTCCAGAGGTTCCAAAATATTTTATTTAGATAAAGTTAAACATGAATCAGGATTTTAAAAAGGTCAAACAATTCTCTTCTGTTTTGAACCATAAATTGTTTTAATTATGTTTATTTACCGGGAGCAGTGGAGCTCACTTCGTAGTTTGTAAATGTTTTCTAAAAAGCAGCCCGTAATAATATTTACAGAAGGAATGAAAAATCGTAATTGCCTCTGTCATTGTTTTAATTTTAACAATGCGTGTACACATAAGTCCCTTTTTGATCTTTTTAATAGGTACAACCCAAGTGGCAATGACGTCATGTCATAAAAGGAATTAATACTGCCATTATAAATTTCCTGGGTTGTTTTTTTCTTCTGAAAAGTTTGTTCCCTCCAGTTTAAATTCTTTTTTTACCTTGGAAATCTGCTCCCAAATTCTGTTGTCTGCTCTGTTCCTCCTGTCCTCGCCGTATGGTGCGATGGTGACCATAAATCACAAGATTGTGTGGGAGTGCAGGGTCCCCAGGACTGTGCTTATAGGTTAATAGCAATTACCTTGTGTGTTTACTGTATGGTTTTTTTAGGTTGCAAAATGCAAATCTGATGTCAGTCAATTCTAGATTTTAATTCTCTCCTCTGGAGCCTGGACAGTGCAGTTCTCAGCCTGTTCTCCTCGTCTTTGGGCTTGGATGGTTGAGTTGGGAGTAGAAACAACTCAGAATAGAGGGAAAACCTATTTTCAAAAAAGTTTTAAAAAATAATAGTCTAGGCTGTTTCTAAGCATCCCGAAAGTGGTTTTCTTTTTCCTCTTTCCTCTTTGCTTCGCAGCTCTCTTGCATTGTGATTTTTTTCTTACAGGTTATCCTATATTTTCAGTAATAATATTCATTATTACTATAATAACAGTTACAGTAATAACGTTAAAAGTCCAGTCTGAGAAACGCATGTCTTCTCCAGCCAGAGTTGGAGGCTTGGCTGATAAATCCTGTGACAAGATTGCGTATTGATACAGCCCCTTAAACACTTGATGTTTTTCTAAATACCCAGAAATAAACTTCTACCTCAACTAGTGTGGAATGACTGGCAGTTGAGTGTAACTCAGGTACAGCAGTTGATGGGGTGTATATTTTCCTGCCTCTCTGGGAGTGTAAAAGGATATTTCAGATGAGGGTGGTCACGGACTCGTTATTTCATGACTAGGTACCGTAATGATCCTTTTTTATATTATTAGTGACATCATGTGAAGGTGCTTTACGGTTTTGGCCCATTAACCTTGTGATTTGTGTGGAAAACCAAGATGCTTTCCCATCTTGACCACCAAAACCAGTGAGTTACAAAAGGTAGCTCCTCGCAGCAGGTAATTGAGCAGGGTGGAGGGAAGGTGGATGGTTTAGTTTTCCTTTTTCTGACAAATGATGAGGTTGACCATGAAGGATATTTGTCTGCAGTGTTGGCGCAGGGCAGCGTGGTGTTGCTGGGAGGGGATGCGAGAGCCTCCTGCGCAGCATCTTCTGGATCTTCTTGAGCTCTTCTGTCCCCCAGAGCTGGGTGATGCCACTGAGCTGGCACCTGGGTGGACCCACATTAAACTCATTAAACAATCTGCAGAAGTGGATGAATGTTCAGTTAAAGGATCCCAGGTTTTCTTAGAAAAAGAATGTGCTTTCTTCTCTTTTGGTAATCTCTTAAAAAACCCAACCAACCAAAAAAAAAAAAAAAATCCCACTAAGGCCTTTGCAACCTGCGGTGTTCTTGCTCCTTTTCTCAGCGTTTTCACAAAGAAATGGAAAGAAATAAATAAGGGTATTTTCAAAGGGCCAAGGGAGCAGAGTTATTGAATACTGTCATTCCTTTAAGATCAGAGGAGGAATTCAGGAAATAGAGAACAGGTGATGCTACTCCATCTACAGCACGTGGGTCTGCAAACTCAAGTATAAATTTGAAAAATAAATCTTTATATATCTTCCTTTAAAAGAATTACATCTCTCTTCTGTGAGTGAAAAGGAATCAGTTTGAGAAATAAATATTTGATTTACCTTCAATATCTGTATAATACTTTAATGTCATATGGGCATGTATTTGGTGCTCTCATCAAACGATCAACCTTCCTTATCCCACAGTGAGTATATTTTGCAAAGTCTTCTTAAAAATAACTGCTTACAGGAGCTCCTAGTAGTGCAGGTCTGGAAGTAGTGGGTTTCTCTCTTGAAAACTCCGGGGTAACCAGTGGGAGATCTGGGACGGCCCCATCAGAAAACTCCTCCTGCAGTGACTCTGAGGATGTTCAGCTTTAATGTGAAACCGCAGGAATCTGACCACATGGCAAGGAGTATCCCCTGTGCTGGAATAGCTGCAGAAAGAGATTCCACTGACTGAGGAAAAGGTGCTTATGTTGGAAACTAAAAACCATCCTGCGTTGTAATCTGAGGTATCATCTTTGGACGGGTGAAAGATTAGAGACTTTTTTCTGGAGGGGAGTTCCTCCAAATTTTGACTGCTAATTTGTAGCATCCATTTTCAAACACAGAAATCATTCCAACGTTGTTCATCTCAGTATTGTTAATCAGCAGCTCATCAGAAGAGCGTATACCCTGATTTTGAAATTGAGGTTCAGTCTAATTTCTTGCTACTTAGTATTTGAAAGATAAATATATTTATAACAATTTCAGCAAAACTAGTTTTTAGAGGGCTGAGGTGATTATTTTTAGTTAGGAAATACTGTAGACTGTTCAACTATAGTGAATGACACTATTGTCTTCATGGTGTGTATTATTGTATTTATTTAAGATCAATATTGGTTTGCCAAGATCCAAATAATTAGAGCAGCAGATTAGAAATCCTGTTTTCTGTTCCAATTTTTTCATCAGTCTTTGATGCAACTTAATCTTCTTTTCTTAAAATACGATTTATGTTAAAGTTAAGGCAAGAAAAACAAGCAGAGCTGAGGTTGTTTTTATATTTCAGAACCCTGGTTAAATGACTCCATGAATAATGACAACATTGTCAGGGAGTCTTGGAGACCACTATAGTGTCTTCAAAAATTTGTGCTTTATATCAAATCATGGACTCTGTTTAACTGAAATAATTGGGCATACCTGAATAGCCCCCACCTGGGCGCTGCTAATGTTGAGGGAACTTGAACCGTCTGGTGTTCTTCATGTGGAGAAGCAGACACATAATTGTTATGTAGGATGTCTATACTGGGGAAACGTGGTATAGATATGGAGAAGTGAGACATGCCAGAGAACCATCTCTCTCATTTTTATATTAGGAAGACTTCCTTTGGAAAAACAAAGTGAGACCACTAAAAAGCAAAATATGAAGAAAGTCTTTTGCTTGGTGGCAAGCACACCTCGGTCTGGGGCAGGTCCCTTTGGCCCCAGCTCTCTCCATCTCAGCAGCTGCCTTGGTGGCATTGTTCCATCTCCTGGGACTCGTGGTCAAGGACCCCACAGCCTTGGCTTGCAGCCTCTTCAGTCTGTAAAACAATGAGGGTGTAAGATAAAGGACTCTGCTTTCCAAAACATCCAATGGGTTTTTGCTCCCGAAGGCTGGATGTAGAAATTCTGGTGGGGTGGCTTGGCAGGAACGCTACGGAAAACACTGAGGCGAGTCTTGCTCTTCTTCAACGCCTTCCCTCATTAAATCTGGAGTTTTCTCTCCTTTCTCTGGGCTGGATTTACACTGCTCTTGATTAACACTGAAGGTTTTGTTTGAGTTTTGGTTGTTGGTTTTGTTGTGTGTTTTTTTTTTTTACTCCCCCCTCTTTCATGTAAATGATGTCTTGCTATTTTGCTTGCTTTTTTTCTTTTTTAATTAGAAGAATAAATGCTTGCATTCATGCACAAATTGCTTTGAAGTGCTGTAGGAATTCAATTCATGAGCTTCCCCTTAGTCTCAATCTTTTTTTTTTCCTTTTTTTTTGGGGGGGGGAACCGATACCATCTAATGGTTCTGCTCTTTCCAGAAGATTACATTTCTTTTCTCTGGGTTGCTCTACCTCCTTCTGTGTCCTGAGATAACAAGTTGAACACGAGGAGGAAGAACTGCTAATGGGCCAGCTCCCATTCCAGGTTTTGTTTTGTTGGAGGGGTGACTCATGCTGGACCACAACTCTATGAAAGAATGAGGGAAAATTAGTCCTGGGGACTAACTGACCTCCATCCAGCAGGAGCCAGCTGAAGGTGGGTTGCTGGATGTCATGGGCCAGTTCTGCTCCTCTGGCCACTGTCCTGCAGGACGTGGGGATTATCCTTGACCCTGGATGAGCACTAACAATTCACTTGGAAAAGTGGTTTAGCAGTTTCTTCCAGAGATTGTCTTCTTTGCTTTACTGACCGAGCAATTATTTGCTACTTTGCATCTGTACGTTGATTTTTAGGGGTCCAGGATAAAGCGCTTACTCCTGTAGATCTGCTTAATCTTGTTGGTAGTGCCAGATGGTCTCCTGGCTCACAAAACATGACGGGGAGAAGCTGTCAGGTAATTAGTCCATTAGTGTGCTTGCTCCCTGACTTGCTTCCAAAACAGGGGTGGAATGAAGAAGAGAAATATCCTATTTCCATTGCTGGTTGTTGGGTAATTCTTTTTTCATTAGCGGCCATGTATGGTGAAATGTTGTTTTGTAAAGCTCAGAGAGAGCACCAGGGGATTTCAAATTTCAAGGTCCAACAGAGTCCAAATTAAAGTAACTCTTCTCTGCTTTTGTAAGTGTCTGGCGATTTGACCCACAGTTTTAGTGGGGGAGGGGTCACAGCTCTGGGACTCTCAGAGGGACAGAGAACAGCTGAAATGGGATGGTACCTCCTGAGGTCCTTGTTGTCCTTGTTCCCAGCTCCTCTGGGTCACCCGTCCCCTTGGCTCTGGGTAACTCTGAGGATGGGACTCCCCAAGCCCCTGGATGCAGCTCTTGCAGGAGCATATGGTGTTCACTGGCATGTGATCGTGCAAGTGTAGGGGGAGCTTTGCACGTGTGACGTGCGTGGCTACAAGAGCGTGTTCCTGCACGAGTACTTTGCTGCCCTGGATGCACTTCTGTTCATAGGGAAATGCGGATGCTTTCCCTGTCTGTACTCCTTTGGCTCCCACAGCCATCCCACGTAAACCAGGTGGGATATAGCCCAGAAATTACTTCTTTTGGAGCCATAAAATATGCTGACGTTAAATTGGGAGATTTTTTTTTTTTTAATATATACGCCGTCCTGTAAATCTCTGTCAAGAGCTCAGTTTTCCAGCCGAGATGCCAAAACCAGCCATGTGAAAAGGGGGAGATGAGTTAACCCCCACAGCTCGGCAGCCGGGGGTGTCACCCTCTGCAGGTGTCACAGTGCTGAACCATGTGTCTTCCTTGGCTTTGGAGGTCTCAAAGGGCTTTGGAGGGTTTGAGGAGGTCTCACACCCGAGGGTTGGTGTCCCTGAGCTCACCTCTGCCTGGGCAGCCTGACGGGGGGGGGGTCAAGTTCAAGTCAATTTTAGGCCCTGGGTCAGTTTGAAATGTCACAGTTATTTGAAAATAACTTTACATCCTAGGATGGAGACAATGATTAAGAAGATAATTGGCACAAAGTGTTTATCTTCTTGAGTTAATTTTTTAACTACATGTAAAATTTAATAGAGAAATGAAACCTCTGAAGAAACTAGGAGTTAAAGAATTGCTCCTGCTCCTTTCTGCTCGACAAAGGAAGGGTGTGGATTATATCAAAGAAAAACAATGCAAATGAGGTATGTGAAGAGGTGGCCTTGAAACTCTTCTACTTTATTAATACAAATAATATTACCATATGAGGATGCTTTTGTACTTTGTATTACAGATACTAACTCGTACAGGAAGGTACTTATATACAGACAGTCTCTTTCAGGTTGTTCCTTATCTATTATTTTTCTCTTTAAAAAAAGTGTTGGTGCCTTGTGTGGAAACGGCTGAGAACTGACTGCAGCTCTAAACTCGTGTCTTTCGGAGTGCAGGCTGTATTAGACAGTTACCGTTCAGAAGCTCAGCAGCAGCAGTTGCAGGGGAAGGTTGTTATCATGATATTTATCGTGTGTATGTTGATAGTTCCTGCTGAGAGAGCCTGAAAAATGATACTCTTGGACATTTAAAGAAAACAGTGCTGCGATTACGTTAGCATCAGCCCATTCATTTTATGCACAGAAGTTTAGTGTCGTGATTTATGGTCTATAAATTCCTATGTTTAAACTTGTCGTTCTTGGATATATTTT
This sequence comes from Gallinago jamesoni, assembly GCA_025769975.1. NCBI lineage: Eukaryota > Metazoa > Chordata > Aves > Charadriiformes > Scolopacidae > Gallinago > Gallinago jamesoni. The sequence goes on from JAOQGH010000004.1 coordinate 31,900,442, forward strand.
TTTTTTCTGATTCAAGTAGATCTCTTTAATTCCTCACTCCAGCCTCAGTGTTCCTCTGCTGCGGCCTTTCTCTAAACAAAACCCAAGAGCTTCTGCCTCGATTGTGTTAAACACATCAGGAAACAAAATCACGTTCTCTCAGCGTGTGTCTGTATGTCCCTTTGGTTTTTGGGGGCTTTTTTTGACCTTGCTGTAAAATTACAAAGTTCCTAGCTGGAATATTACATAAATTGAACCATGTTTCTTCTGCGTGCTTATTGTATATTGAATTAATGACCAAATTGGATAAGCACAGTAATTATACTAAAATGGTATGCTCTTTTTGCTATAGGACTGCATCTATTTACATATACTGGTTTGCTGCTTAAATGTTTCCTGATTTTTTGTTAGTCATTTTGATGTGAGCTTGAAAACAAACGAGAAAAATAAAACTTGGAGTTCTCCCAATAGAAGGAGTTTCAGGTAGATTTTTCTCCCAATCAGTACTCAAATTTATGTTCTCTTTAAAGGGAAGAGGACCAACAAAATGCAGTGAGTTGAAAAGTGTCCAGTAACCAAAAAGTTCTCAACCTGAAAGAAACCCATATAAATATTTGAAGTTTCACATCCTAAAGGCTGGAATGAGGAGTAAGTGTAGGGAGAAAAAAAAATCCAATCCTATTGAGAAGACCATCTGCTTTATATTTTAAGGTTGGGTAACACGACTTTCCTTTTTCTGAAATACTGCCGTATACATTGTCATGAGCATAACCTTAGTCAAGTTACATTGGCTAAATGAATAATCTGTTTAACATGTGGAACTAATTTTCTTAGGGTATTTTCCCCTCTCACTCTTTTTTCCTCCCTCTTCTCTGGTCCCTTGAAAAAGAAGACAAAAAAATCTGCCGCTTCTTGATTGCATTTTTGGCAGTTCCTCAGTTTTCCATAGTTTTATCTCCTTGCAAATGCCTGAAGTTTTCCGAGGAACCACGTTTATAAGGATTGTGCTCTGCTTTGACCCTTTTCAAGCAACGTCGCACCTACTTACCGTCTCCCCTTCTCAATACCACTCTTGAAACGTCCCCAAGGTTTTACCTCCCACAGGCTAATGGCAGGAGATTAATTATAAATGCATTCCTACCATCAAAATGAAGATAAAAACTGAATCCTGGTTCTTTTCTTGTCCTCTGTGTTGGACAAAGTGTTTTGCCTCACTTTGCTTATGGAAAAGCTACATCTCGTAGTCTCAGCTTTTTCTACACAATTGATTTCCCCCCCCCCCCCCCAAATTCCTCCTCATTGCAAGTAATCTTCCATAAATTTTATATGTAAAATAAGCAAAATCATTTAAATGGAACTGCCAAAGGAGTCTTTCAAATGGTGATGTGGTTTAACACCACTCCAGCACGGACCAGCTTTGCCCAGTGGTGACACAGAGGGCTTCTCTGAGCGTTCAGAGGTGGGAGGAGATGATCTGGGCCAGGACCGCAGGATCACAACCCGTAGGAGTCTTTGCCTTTCCTCGTTTTTTTTTTTTAATTAAAGATGCTGCTCGTGGTGCACAGAGAGGCTGCCTGTGCTGTGACCCCCACCAAAGCACCTACCCGGAGCTTGTGAGCTCTTTGTCTACCTGTCTGCTAAAGATACCTGTAAATAACAATAAAAACCCCACATTAATTGATTAAATTCGTCATGAAAACCTTTCTGAAAGCCCCAGAAAGAGAAAGGGGTTTGCAGTGTGATGTTGGGATATTCCTTTGAGTCCTGTAGCTGCCGCCAGCAGGGTCTGTAACACCGGGCTGCTGCCGGCACCGCTCTCCTCCCGGCGGGTTTGCCTTTCCCTGTGTTTTCCTCCCATTTACTTTAGCTTCCTATATTGTAAATTCTTAGAGAAAGACACGAATCGTGTCCTTCGTCTCAGGGGAACCCACTATTTAATGTTTCTTGGTTTTAGAAAATGGTAACAAAACATAACCTGATAGGGCTTCAGACGCTGCAAAAATAAACTCCAGACAGAAGCCACAGGTTTCCCTCAAAACAGTCTCACTCCGTGAGTTTCATCAGAAAAAGGATTTGTAATGTATTTGTTTGCTCACCACTTTTTAAAACATTAACCCTTAAAATAAGAAACAGACCCTGGTTAGTAGCTGCTTGAAGTTTTAAAAGTATTGCAGCCCTGCTGGGCTGATACCATGTATTATTTGACACATGTACATTTTGCTACTGCTGCTTTGTGTACTTTTTTAATATTGTGGAATTTTTTCCCCCTGTCATTACCCAAACGTGGCAGGTAGCAGCAGTCTGTGTCCTAAATCGGCTGAAAGTTTGGGGATTTTTTCTTTTTTAAAGTCTTGCAATATGGATGCTAAAGCAGCTGCAGTGTATTTACAGCTCAGTGGATATTTTACAAATCCTGTATTTGTTTCTCCTGGTTCTCTTTGTCTCTAAGAATGTTATTTTTGTCGGCAGGGAGATGGATTCATATCTCATCTAGCAATAAAGTGATGTGCAAATGGTTGAGTGCTCTGTGGAACAGCTGGTGCTTTTATTTGCTTGGGGGGGCTTGGGGGTGGTGACTTTTTTTTTGTTTATTTTGATCCCGTGCTGACAGTCACAGTGGGGCCTTTTGAAGTTATTTTCTCAGTGCAGTGAGACTGCATCAATAGACGCAATCCTCAGTGCTGCTGGCTTTATTTTCGTCTCAAGGAGCTGAGGGAACAGGCCAGTTAAATATTTTTTTTCCTTTTTTATTCTAAGCTTGGGTTAGAGTCATCTCCCGGATTTAAACCCGAGTTGCCTTTGGCTTCAAATTATGAATTAAAATTCTGCTAAGCCTTGTTTCGGCACGTGATGACACTGAAGCTGAGGTTCCCCTTATCTCTGCCTTGGTGGGAAACCTGACTCCATCCCTCCTGGAGCGGTGGGTCTGGGTGCTGCGCCCATCCATCACTGTCACCCCCCACCTGTGGGAGCCATTAGCCACTGGTGGCCCAAACCTTCCCCGTCCCAGCCCCGAGGACCCCTGCCCTGCCATCCTCTCATTGCTTCCCTCTTTATCTCCCTCATCAAATACTCCTCCCGTTGCAGGCTGGTGGCACTGAGAAGCAGTTAAAGTCATTAAAGGATGTATCAAGATAACATGGAAGCATATTTTCCAGTTGACCCAGACAGATAATTAAGGAGCTTAGGAAAGCAAGATGTGAAAATATGTATTTATAAACCAAATCCCAGGGTTCTCAGGACTCCATCCAGGCTGTGCTTGTCCTCTGCAGGTTGATGGGGACGCATCGCTCGGCTCTCCTGAAGTCTGTGTGTCTCGGAGCTGTCACAGATTGCCAGAAATCCCGCAGCGGTCCCTGCAGACACCGTGATTTTCTCTTTCTAGCCTTGTGTTTGTGTAGCTAAATGCGAGCGGCGTGTTGGATAAGGGAAGGGGGGGGATTAAGAGCACGAGTGATGTGCTGAGCATCGCTGCAGGATTCAGGTGTTGCCGGAGGCGCGGGGGCCCTGGGGATGGCACAGGGCTTTGTGCTCAGCCCCTGCCTGCCCCCCCGGAGTTTAAATGTGAGTATAAAGCAGCAGGTGACAGATAGAGCCAGCCTGACAAACCATATTTCTCTCTGAGCATCTCCGAGGTTTGAGTAATTTGAAAAGAGAATTACAACTTCACCAACTTTCCAGTTTAGACCTGGCTAAATCTGGAATGAATCTCATTTCTGAAGTTTGCTTTTTGGAACAAAGTATGGAAAATGCAGGCGCTTCAAAACTCCGAATTCTTGAAGAAGTTTGGAGCTTTGTTTCCTTTTCAATGTCGTGCTTGAAGGCTGATGCTTTGTGGTGGCAATAGCTGAGGTGGATGGAGCAAGGTCTGCCTGCCCTGCTGGGCGAGCTGTGCCAGCACGAAGGAAAAGCTCTGACAAAACGCTGGTTTCGAAACCAAATCTTGAAATTAAATTCAGAGTTTGGATTGGGGGGGGGGGGGTAGGGGGAAGGGCAAGTTGCTTTTGTTTCCCTTTATTTTTTTTATATCAAAAATCTTTGTGGAAACCTGCTCGGTGAAACAAAGTGGTTGGAGGAATTGAAGCTCGGTGTGTGTGTGCAGGCGTGTTGTGGCACCTGAGGGGCTGGAGCACAACGGTGAAGCAGTGGTTCCCAACCCCGGTACCTGAGATAGAAGCTCAACATGAGCTGGCAATGTGGGCTGGCAGCCCAGAAAGCCCTCTGCATCCTTGGGCTTCATCCCCAGCAGCGTGGCCAGCGGGGGGAATTCTGCCCCTCTGCTCCACTCTGGAGAGACACCCCCCTACTGCTGCCTCCAGCTCTGGGACCACCACCATCAGAAAGACATGGAGCTGTTGGAGAGGGGGCAGAGGAGGTCACGGAGATGCTGGGAGGGCTGGAGCTCCTTGGCTGGTGGGACAGGCTGAGAGAGTTGGGGGTGTTCAGCCTGGAGAAGAGAAGGCTCCGGGGAGACCTTCCAGCCCCTTCCAGTCCCTAAAGAAGGGGGGCTCCAGGAA
>JAOQGH010000004.1:31905037-31921299 GCA_025769975.1 Gallinago jamesoni
GAGAAGCTGTGGCTGCCCCATCCCTGGAGGGGTTGAAGGGCAGGTTGGAGGGGGCTTGGAGCAACCTGGTCTGGTGGTAGGTGTCCCTGCCCAGGGCAGGGGGTTGGAACCCGATGATCTTTAAGGTCCCTTCCAACCCAAACCCTTCTGTGATTCTATTCTTTTTTTCTATAAGTAGTGGACAGCATAGAGTGAGAAGTTTTGCCCTCTGCTGTGTGTTACAAGAACAGAGCTGTTGCCTTCTAAAGATTTTGAGTTTAAAGGAATTTGAGGATTCCTGAGAAAATGAATCTTTTTTGTGTAGTTGACCAATGTCAAGTTGTCAGCCAAGGTATCGTCAAGAACCTGATTATCTACAAAGATGATAAAAAGATTAAACTAGCTGATGGGAGCAAAAAGAGGGGGGCAAATGGAGAAAAAGCCAATGAGATGCTGTTGTGGCATTGGGAGCGGTGGTGGGATGCAGATCGCTCCGTGTCTGGTGGGGGACAGGCTGGAGGCCGAACCAGCGCGGGGGTTGCAGCCTCCGTGCGTTGTGAGAGCGAGTGGTGATGGGTTACGGCAACTAATCCCCGGGCGAGCATCTCATTAAACACGTGTCTAATTGTTCCCCTTGGAGCGAACTTAGCCTGCTGCCATCTGCTCGGCAGATCCAATTAAACGACGAGGGGTGGGAAGAACCAAGTAGAGATGCTAATGTGCTGTGTAAACTACGACGGGCAAGTTCTCCGAAATATTTAGACTGTTTTTGCAAGATCGTGGAGCTGACTTACCCTGGGGTCTGTGACGTTCCCTTAACTGCTACTTGTCTCTGGTTTTGTACTGGAAGTCGGATCGCTTTTTAAGTTAGTAAAATGAGCTTCAATACGAGGGGGAGATGGTTTTGGCTCCGGGTGAAGTGCTGTGTAGGAATTCTTGACGAGGGAGCAGATATTCCATGTAACGGGGCTGTTCCCGGGAAAGGGCCGAGCAGTTAAACCACCTGTAGCCTCGGGGAGCTCTGTCTGCGTGTTCCTGGGTGGTTTCTGGAGCCTTATTTAGTTGTTTGTTTTTTGTTTTTTTTTACTGTTGGTTTCGGCTCAGTGTCTGCGATGGCAGTTTGACAGAGCTGTTAATTAAAAAAGTAGAAGACACCGTTCGGAAGAGCTCGGTTAAATGTGAAATCGAGGAAAAATAGGTTAAAAACTTATCCCAGTGGCCAAATGAATCCCTGCTGGCACTGAGTCTCATATACAACCGTGTATAGCGTTCTCTGGCGTTATTTTGAAAGTCCATAAACACGGGGACGTGTTAAAGGGGTGGGGGACGGGGTCAGCTCTGTGTTGAGGACAGAAAGCTCCATTCTCGGGGGCTGACAGTCTATTTCCTTCTTGTTCCTTTTGATGTCTGGAGCCTAAATGCCGCGTGGAGGGAAAAATTCAATTCATTTAAAACATTTTGCATCAAAATGACATGCTTTAATGTATTTTCTTCTGATGTTTAAATTATCTTTTCATCTCTTGAAGGAGAGGGGGGGGAATAAAAGCCAGCATGTTTGTAGTTAAAGTACCAAAGCAGGACTTTAAACAAAGGTCTGGAAGAAGAGGAAGTCTCAGTGTACAGGCAGCTTTTAAGAGTAGATGCTTTTTTTTTGCCCTCCTTCTCCCCCCTTTCCTTGGCTCTCCGGGACTTGTAAACCAAGGAGATTTATTGCTGCCCTTCCAAATACTCCTTTAGAATTAAGAGTTCAAATTTTTGAAATTCCTGAAGTCCTCAGGAGGGAGAGGGATAAGGGAAAGTGATGATGGTAAGCGGGACAGAGCACACCAAAAGGGTTTCCAGGCTGGTTTTGCCAGTTAGAGCTGCAGACAGCCTTACTGGGAGGAAATCAGCTAAACCTGCGTCAAGAAAACTCTTGGAGTCGTGGATTTGGATGAAATTTAGACTTCTTTAGTAACTGCAGTTGTTACTGCTAGTAATTTGGAGAGCTGACTCTGAGTTATAGTCTTGCTGTAAACACGAGTCTTGGTAATTTCACAACTGTCACGTCAAGGGAGGGACTCAGCAGGGTCTGTATGAATCACCGTCCTTCACCAGATGTGGCCGTGCCTACAGATGTTCTTGCTGATGTATTGTCATGTGTTTGACATAACACTGATAGAGACGTGGAACCCGCTCCGTCGCTGACATCCCAGCTCCCCTTGAGGCTGGTAGAGAAAAATCTCAGGATTTTTCAGGAATGCCGTCGGTGTAACCCCAAATCCTTCCAACCTTATTTTTCAGTCTGGAAGCAGAATATTAACAAGGTATTGAGGTTTTTTTCCTCGTGTAATCACTGTAGCTAAATAGTGATGACAGCGCAGCCCCCACCTGTGGAGGCACAGTGGATGGAGGGACTTGTGTCCCTCTGGGAGCAGATGGGCAGCTTTTCCAGGGAAGGGCAAAGCTCTCTCACTTCTTCCTTCTAATATCTTCTTTTTTGCCTGCTTGGGCAAGAGTAGTGAGTCTGATTTGGTTGTATTAAAAAGTGGGTCTTGTTTTTCTCTTTTCCAGATACCAAATACGTCTAAACTGGGCTGACAGCCTCTTGGGTGTTAGTGGAAACAAGTGCTTTTAAAAATTGTTATGTTGGGTTAAATGTTTAGCGCTAGAGAACAGTCATAGTTTGTGCAGGCAGTAGCTTTCAAATGTGAAATATTGATTTTTAGCACCTTCTGTCAGTTTGGTAAACTAACAGATGTTTTGAAAAAAACCAACCTGTTACGTGTTTGCTATCAAATCCAAACCCAGCCTCTTCAGACAGATCCAGAAACAGGTCTATGGAGCTGTGATTCCCCTCGGGTAAATGTGGGAATAGATTTCCCAGGTGGAACGGTCCTTTTCTGACACAGATTTCCTCACCCACACGCCTTCTGGAGCTGCTTTACTGTGATATTTATGGCAAAAGTTCTCTTACGCGTCCTTTCTGCTTTTTCTTGCAGAGGATATTCAACTCCTTTGTGTACACAGAGAAAATATCAAATGGAGAAAGTGAAGTTCAACAGGTGAGTCTGAACGCCCCTTTTCCCACCTCTCACCTCACAAAGGCAGAGGCAATTTAGAAATTAGAGTTTATCTGCATTTATTGTGGCCACTTCCCTAGTGTCCAGCACATCAGATAACCCATCTCCATTTATATTCTATTCCCTTTATTGTTGTATGGGCTGATTATGTATATGAGTGGTTTTCATTGCCATAGAAAGGTTTTCCATCTGCCTTGTGTGGGTTCTTCCCTTAGAAACAGAAGAGCAGAGCTGGAGCCCTTGTGTATCACGTTAATTGTCTAGTTTTCATGTTGGAAGTGTCTCTTTTAAAATTGTTTTAATTCAAGGCTGAAACACTGTTATTGTTTATGAATGTGGAAATGGTATCAGCTGCTTTGTGTAAATATGAGGCAGCTACAGCCTTATGCATATCCTTTGTGGTTGAGGGCTTTTGTCGTTTCGTTTGGGTTTTTCTTACAGGAACGCGTTTGACCGTTTAACTCTTCAGTTTGACACTGAGATAATACATCTCACACATGGGCTGTTTGCGTTTTGATACATGTATACATTTGGAAAATTAGATTTGGATCAATTTTAAAACAGATCAAATGGATCTTGTTTTCTTCCGTAAGTAATTAAGATGCTAATTCTGTATGGTCACAACTGCACCTTTGTGATAAACGCGGTGAATTTTGGTAGAGGAGGCGGCCGCTGCCCTGTGTAGGCACCCAAACAAGGAACCAGCTTCTCCTTCCAGTTTAAACCTGGACTCAGTTGCACAACCTTCAGCAAGGAACCCGACCTTTCTCACCATCAAACCAGTTTTAATGTTTGGGAAAAGCCAAAGTGCCTCAGAGGAGAGCTCTCCCTGGGGAAATTGCTGTCACACAGGTAGCCTGATTGGCACGTGAGTTGCTGCCTTCCAAGAGCGTATCAGCCCATTGCATGCTCCTGTGCATCCAAACTGGTCAGGTAATATAAACAAATTAACACTCAAAGTTGTGTTTACTGTAAATAGTAAAATTCTCAGATGTTTTTTTCTTTCCCCAAGGAAAAAAGTCAAAGCAGGGCTGGATCAAATGGGATTTTGAATCTCTGCACGCTGTGTTTAAACTTTGGGAGAGCAGGGCTCAGCTCCTCTTCTATTACAGAAGAAAAGTGGTGGCTTTGGATGAGATTCTGGTCAATATTGGAATTGAATTAATTTGCAGGGAATGGGAATAGTTCAGGAAAAGTTCCAACAACACTGGATTCCTGTTAAACAAAAACGAGTCTTTAGTGTAGAAGCTTTGTCCCATATAGGCATTAAATTGAAGTATGTAATTATATTAACAGATAACTTTGGTAAATATAAGAGCATATGATTAATTGTCTCATATTTAAATCAGGCTGCTAGATTGAGATCATACAAATTTTAAGGTGAATCTCTGGTGAGTACTGTCCAAAATGGCAAGGTTTATGTTTAGAAAACACCCAGCAAATTTCACCTTTGGTACTGCTTGTGCCTGTATTAGCTGTTTGCTTGGTGAGATACAGATGGGTGTGGGAAACAACAGAAGAAACCAGAGAAAGGCATTAATGTTGGTAAATTACACTAATTGTCGTATTAACGATTGCTTGACCCTGCAGGTAAGTGTCTCAACCTTAGTAAGAGGTGTTGTGCTTTACAGGAGGTTCCTCTTAGCTCTGTTAGTTAGAAGACATCTCATGCAAGTCTTTTCTGAGGCTTAATTGTTTTGTGGGAGTCTGGCCTACATATTCAATTTGGCTGTAGAAACACATTTCTGATTGTCAGTTGTCACAGTTGAGATCATCACCTGTAACACAAGAGTAAAAAATACGGGGAGGGGTAAATAAGGCGGGAGGACATCCTCTCCTCCAGTTTTGATTCCACTGCCTGCCTTTGTTACGCCACCTTTCCCACTCTGCTCCTCAAGCGAATTGTGCAGAAGACTTTCCATACCTCTAATAATTATCCTTATTCTCTCCTGGGGTTGTTTGGCTTCTGCTTTTTTTTTTTTTCTTTTTTTTTTTAAGCAGTCACCAGTATGAATGTCATGACATGAGGGGCAGCAGATACGCTGTTCATACTGTTTTAGAACCCTTCAATTATTCTTTAAATCTCCTTTTTACCAAGAACACTACCTCCCTTACCCCCCCAAATTATTTTTCCTTTTTTACAACCTCTAATTGGAGAACACATAATTAAGAAGAGGTTATATGGTAATGACATCCTGTTCTCTTGATGTAAGTGGTGTCTTTTTTCCCTGGAGGTCCAGATATGTATGGCTGTGTCTTTGAGTAGTTCATTTGGTATAACTGTCATTAATTTCTACATTTCTGATGTATGTACCTATTAGAATCATAGAATCACAGAACAGTTCGAGTTAGAAAGGACCTTAAAACCCCCCCAGTGCCACCCCCTGCCCTGGGCAGGGACACCTCCCACCAGCCCAGGTTGCTCCAAGCCCCCTCCAACCTGGCCTTGAACTTCTCCAGGGATGGGGCAGCCACAGCTTCTCTGGGCAACCTGGGCCAGGCTCTCACCACCCTCACTCACAGCAAAGAATTTCCTCCTCACAGCAAAGAATTTTTTTCTAATATCTAATCTAAACTTCTCAAGTTTTACGTTTGTTTGGGGTTTTTTTTTTGTTGATGTGTTGGTGAAACACTGTAAATAAAAAATGAGCAAATAAAAGTTGGATGTCCAAATTACAGCCCCATAAAAGAAATTTGCCTAGAAAGGCATCTTGCTGTTGGCATCTTGCTGTTGGGGGTTGGTTTATGTTGTGCTCAAGGCTGGATGTGCATGATCAGTGATGGTACAGAGGAGACACGTGCCACACTTGGCATGATGCTGGAGCCCACTGTCCACCCTCGGGAGGCTTTGGCTTTCCTCTGAGCATGTACAGGTGGCTGCTTGTGTGCAGAGGGACCACGAAAAGTCTAATTATCACCCGAGTTTAAAAGTTGAAATCCAAAAACATCCCACCATCTTAAAAAAAAGGGTTCGCTGGCTTTGACATCGCGGTGGGGTAACGTTTTTCTTGAGTATTTCTGGGTGGTCCGTGCACCACGAAAGGGCCATGTGGGCTAGATTATCCGTATCAGATGGCTTTTGAAAGCTAAAAGTGTTTTTGGGAAACCAAGAAACTGGATTAAAACTTCTTTGAAGTCTTGACTATCGATTCTCCACTTAGGAAAAGATGTTGGTTGTTTCCCAGCCACAGATGTACATATTCACCCTAAGTAGATATAAATAACTGTCTAAACACTGTAGGTAGTGTGATGAATTCGGAGCTGTCAGAGGAGAAAAACGAGGCCCGGGTGAAGCGTAATTACTCTGGTTAAAAGCTCAACGGTGAAGTGGATGGAAGAATAATTGAGCACTTCTGTTTCATTAATAACCAGGTCTTTTAGCCCTAATGAATCACGAGCAATATAACCGGAGTTTTATGAGTAAGAGTAGTCCATCGAAGGGGATCGTCTTGAGCAAACGCAAACAAATGTAAGCAAATTAAATCCCCTGTCGCTCATTCCTGGTTTTGTCATTCATTAACATTTTCTTAGCAACTGATACCCCAAGGCAATTAATTAGGGTTTTATGTCAGCTGGGATTTTTTTTCTGGCAGACCACTGGATTGTTGCGGGGGATGTCTTTTTTTATATATACAAAACTGTGTAAATAATGACTTTTGGTTTGTTGTGAAAGTGAAAAACTACAGCTGTTGGCCTTTAGGCCCAACTCTTTCATATTCTTGCCTTTCTTCATGGCACACAAGGGGTGCTTTACCTTTGCTGTTAAACTTTTAAAGTTTACAATTACAGAATTACTGTTGTATGTAACAGATAAAACCTTTTTTGCCTTGAATGGGTTATTAAAAAATTGGGTGGTGGTTGCCAAACATAAATTGGATTCCTTTCCTGTAAATTCTTTCAGTATTAGAGAACTTGAGTTCAATATGAAAATTGAGTGGTGTGAACTAGTGATATAATTAAAGTGGAAAATGATCGGTTTTCTTAGGGGGAAAAAAATCTAGATTAGCTGTTTTCAAGGATGTCAGTGTCTGTTCAGCGTCTTAGGATAGAGAATCTGAAACTGGGCTTCTGGGAGGAGAGAGGACAGCAAGAGAGTCTTGAGCAGGAGCATGTTTACCAGCTTCATGTAGAAAAGTCTTGATGTGCTGAATAAGTGAATGCACAAGCCATGAGAGGTACCTTTTGTCCTGAGTTTTTTCCTTGTTTAATGTATCCTCCTCTCCATGTAACTCCTGTGTTGAGAGCCTGAAGACTGTCATTCCTCTTCCTCCTAGCTCATCCAGAGCATAATTATCATCCATAAAAATAGCAGTAATAATCTAGAGAATCAGTTTTGTGTAAATCTGTTACGAGCTACTAAGGAATTGAAGGAAGTTGGTTGGGAGGTTCAGGAACAGAACTGTGAGGCAAAACACTGGCTTTTACAGGTATGCAGTTCTGTTTCTAATAGAACCAGGTTACCAAAAGTATTTTTTTGAGAAATGGTTTTTCTATATATATACACACACACATATATATATATAAAGAATCCCTGAAAGCTGAAATCTTTAATGATTTGTGATTAAGTAAACTGTGTCTGCCACAAAAATGTCATGGGGTAATACAAAGCATTCTTCTTGCAATACAAAATATTTTTCATTCAGAAATGCTTATGTTTCAGGTTATAAAAGCTAAGACTCGATGATCTTAAAGGTCTTTTCCAACCTAAATGATTCTATGAATCTAAATCAAACAGTTACAAAAAAAAATCAGAAATCAAATGTTACGTTGCCTAATCTAAAATGAAGCATATATTTGTTGTCAATCTGCAGAGAACCTTTTATCCAAATTTGGGAATTATTTTTTTCCATGTCTTGACTTACAAACTGACAGATCCACTCTTCAGAGTGTTGCTTTGCATTGCTGTTACACTCCTGACGGACAAAAATTATTTCATAGATTGATTTTGCTGTAATACTTGGGCAAATTCAATGGAGAGTATGTTAGTCATTGGAGTTAGAACAATTAGAACTTTTGCACCAGTGGAACGCAGCTGTTGAGGATTTTTCACCCTGGCAGGGCTCTCATTTTTTGAGATACTTTTAAATATACGAGTGAAGGACACGTGCTAGTTTGTTTGTGAAGGGTTCTTCTCTGATGGCTATTACGAAAGTAGTGTTTATAGACAATATCAGCTTTAGTTGTGAAAATATGGTAAAGGATGGAAGTTGAATAGGACATGTGCGCTTGCTAAATTTGGGAGAACTCTCTCTAAAAATTAAATAGCTGTTCTGCAAACGCTGTTGACTTTGTGGCCCGTGGAGAGGAACAGACTAAGGTCAATCAAAAATCCCAGGTGGTATTAGTACTATGGGTTTCTTTCATAGGATCCTGATGCTGTTGAGCTGCTGTCATCTTTTGGGTTTCTGGAGGACTTCCACACAGCCCCTGCGAAACCCGCGGTAGATAATGCACCACTTTTTCTAAGTCTGCATTCCAAACCAGACCTCCCTTAGTTTGGTTTTGGGTTTTTGCTTCCTATTTTACCAACTGCCAGGTGACAGGATTACATCCAGAGCCGTAGCCATTCCTTCTTCTTCCTCATTTCTCTTTGCCAGTTGATTTGTATTTGGTTAGTTGTGGGGTTTTTAATAAGCTGGGGGACAGGACGTGGCTGTCTCCACTGTGCTTTGTTCTCTGCATGTCCCTTGCTAAGGCCAGCACCACATTAGACACCAGTTACGCACAAGAACTTCTTGTGTCTTCAGGGAATCTCTATGTTATAAAAATAATTAATGATTCATGACTTTAAGGAACCCCTTTGCAGTTGTGCTAATGAAAGGACTCCTCATCACCTGTTTGCATTTACTTAATTTTTTACCAAAATGGGATTTTTTTTCTAAAAGTAGGCTGTGCCTCGGCCTGGTAGGACATGCTCACTGCAGAAATGCTTGTGCTGGTGGAGGACATGGACCATCAAAGGCCCACCTTGCTTTATGGTGCTGGTACCTGTGAGACAGATGAATGCATTTGGTCCCTCTGTCGCCAAACTAGAAAAAAGTTTCTTCTCGTGGTGGGAGGAAGGATGCTCTTGGCTGCTGTCCTGCTGTCTTGCCATGTTGGGCATCAGTGGTTGGTCCCCATGGCTCTCACACTGGTCCAGAGCCAGATTCCTGTGAAAACACCACGGAGAAACCAAACATTGTTCTCCTGAGCAATGCTCTTCATAGAAACAGGGTCTTGCCGTGCCTGCCCTGGGTGCTCCTCTGCCTGCTCTGGTTTTGTAGAAGCAGTAAGAGAAAGCTCCACACTTGCCGTAATCACTCTCCTCTTGACTGGGGAGAGACAGGGTGGTCAGGTGTGGCTGGCATGTCAGTGTGCTGGGCTTGAGGTTGGTTTGGGTTCTTTTGTTTGGCTGGGTTTGGACTGGGCAAAGAGCTCTTCAGCTCTTTTGAAAGGAAATACATCTGCGTGCTGAAAAATCTGGATTTCGCTGTTGAGCGTGACATCTCCCTGGCTAATTCATGATGTTGAATTTTATGTCTATTAATTGTGAGCCTCATGATAGAAGGTGATGCATACGGTGTTTAATGGAATTCCAGAACGACTTTCAGGAAATGTGGTCCTTTCTCTGGTTTTTGTTGTGTTTGACATCTTCCTTGGAGCAAGCCTTGGGAAGCCTTGCAAACGTCACTGGCCAGTGGAAAACCTCAAATGAGAGCTGGTGTCTGAATAAACACACATTGGAAAGTAGTTTCCCCCATCCTGATTGAATGCTCAGGAGTATGTTTTCAGTGTCATCCCGAGGAGCAGGAATGGTTTGAATCTGCTAAAGCAGAGGTGGTTAAAGCAATTCCACGATTCTTTCTGGAGCCACGTCCCTGCTGACCCCTGTGCTCTTGGGTTTGTACAGAGGCAGTGGTTTCTTCAAGACCCAAGCAGGTTAGGAATAAATACGTTAAAAAATGTTCTGAAATAGGAATCTGCGGAAGCACAGTAGTATTAAGTTGTGATACAGGGGGAGGAGAGCCTGGTGGATGCTGGAGAAATGTACTTTTTGTTCCAGGTTCTTCTGGTTCACAGAGGGGCTTTAAAAATAAAAATACTAATCGAAAACCAAGCTCTTCAATGTATAAGCAATAGTTTTCAAGGAGCCTGTGTTAAATCTCCGGCTGTGAGTCTGTTACAGCATCCATACCTGTCAACCTCATTGGTACATATTTTATATACAGTCTTGGAAACATTAAAAATACCTCGGCTTTCAAGATAGAGCCAGAAATAAAACCTAACCTCGGAGCTCTGCTTTCCCCCAGTGCTCCCTGAAAAGGGAAGACTTCAGAGCTGTGGGGCTTGGAGTGGAAAGAAGCCTTAAAAAAAAAAAAAAAAGAAAGAAAAAAAAAAAAAAGGAAAAGAAAAAGCTCGAGGGAACTATGCAAATGAGGAAAATGTCTCTGGGAAAATTAGAGAAACTCACTGATGTTGTGATGAAAGGTTGTCAGTGGAGATGGTGACAATTGAAGTGCATTACCCATGGGTGCTGCCGTAATGGAAACAGGTGGTACCGTCCGACCTGTCTGCAAACTGAAATGCTCTGGCTGCACGCCAGCTACCACCCCCACCTCCCCCCACCCCAAAAAAAAAAATCTGCATTGTGTGGAGCGAGCACTCATTTCTTATTATTCGGTTCCTTAAAATTAAGGAGAAAATATAGAAGTCTTAAGAAAAGAGGGTAGGAATGCTGAGCAGCCACCCCCCAGCTTTGTTTGTGAAATGGGGTGAAGACCGCTCATTTTATGTCATTTTATGTCAATCTCAAGGTGTCCACGTTTATTTCAGTCTCCAATAAAATGGGTGAATTTGAGCATTTCCGCGGGAGCAGGAAATGTCTGTCACGCTTGGTACCTACCCAAGGGTATTCCCGAGCGTGGGATGTCGGCTGCCTCCCCCTTTTATGTGCCCGATTCAGGATACAGTTTTCCATTTTGCCTTTAAAATGTTGTAAATAATTATATAAGGATGGTTTCATAGTTCAAGGCTCTGCCTTTCATTATTTGTAGTCCCTTTGAGGTTCTGTAACCAGCGTGGGTCTCGCATCCATCGCTATTCAACGGCTGTTCAGCGCTGGGCAGGTTAAAAAAAAAGCAGGGTATTTTGTTGGGGAAAAATAGTTGCATCACTTTGGGAAGTGAATAATGTTTCTGAGCTGGGGGTGTGAGTGTGCACACATGAGCGTGCGAGGCAGAGACGAGGAGCTAGGAAATAGGAAATAGCTATTTTATTTTTTTTTTTCTTGTTGTTTTAATCACCGGGAGCTGGAATGTCTGTTTGTAGTGGATTTTGTAGTGGATTTTTATGCTCCAGCGAAGCCCAGCTATGAAAGCAAAATTAAGTTACTTTTGCTAGGCTTCATCTGGATTGTACTTCTTGACTCGATGGATTAGAACCGTTTGGGTTTAGTAGTTTTTCAGCCGATTGCCGTGTTACCTTTTGGTTCTTCACATGGTTTCTTCAGTGCAGTGTATTTCAATGGCTTTTGGGCCATCTTGCCACTGGTGGCTTTTTGGAGTTAGCCGTTTTTCAAGCGGTTTGGATTGTCGGGAGTGTTCTCTTGCTGTCAGAGGGCAGTGTTTTTAGGGTTCTTGATTAGATAAACTCAGTTCTTCCAACCGTGCCTTGCGTCTGGGGGCAGGGAATAGATGTCTGAAGCTCTGGGAGGCTTCAGGGCTCTTGGTGCTGACACTCGCTCGACTCTGCCCCGACTAAAGCACTGGATCCCATTTAATAAAAGTAACGTAGTGACTTTGAGCCATTCAGAGGCTTTTTGACGGGAGATACGCTTTAGGTACGAAGCATATTTTTTTTTTATCAGCTTCTGAGGTGCAGGCTCTTCTGAAAAACAGATTTGTCAGATCTGCAGCCTCCGCACAGCGGGGGAAAATTCAAAGGCTGGGGGGGTGCTTTTATCCTTCAACCTGGAAGGTGAAAACTCATCAACACCGAAACCTTGCCTTGTACGGCATTCATTTATCAGAGAAAAGCCATGATTCCAAATGAGAGTCCTTTTGCTCTGATGCTCTGTGTTAGTTTTGTGGCAGCTAATGATGGTCGTGGGGTCCTTTTTTTTTCAGTGAACTTAAGCCCTCTTCCCTTTTTGTGACTTCAGGTAGAGAAACTGAGAAAGAAGTGTATAGGTTCAAGGATCTGGTTTACATAATGCTTAAGCACAGGTATTTCATTTGCCCAGACTGGGAGAGGAACTTTGTGACCATGAAACTTAAATGCTTCTCTTTAGGAAATCTGACTTGTGTATGTTTGAGACCATCCAGAAAAATATGTTTCTTAAGGGGTACAGTTAGACAAAAAGAAAGCTTACCAGAAAACAGAAAAGGAACTACCCTTTGGCTTATTATCTAGCAACTGGGAGCAATTTAATAGTGTTGGATGTCTAACATGAGACCATCAGTAGTGCTCTGGTGCTTTGGCAATAAATCATTCTACAAAACTAATTGGGTGTAATTCTGCAAGTCATTTGAGCAAGGTCCTATTAAGAACCTGTGCTCCAAGGAGACCTGGCGTTGAGCTGCAGCATTTGCTGGGAACAATGGAGGCAAAGGTATTTCTGTTATCAGTGTGGGCCTCGTTACTCGCATAACGAAGTAAATCATGATAAAATGTCCTGTTAATAATAGTTAGGAACGGCGTTTGTCAGTCCAGGGGATCTGGAACGACCGACAGCGTTTCTCAGCGCACGAATCTCAGCGCCGTTAAATCATCCCCGTGGAGCTCGGAGCGGGAGGGATGAGTGGTAGGAATTAATGAGCAGCTTCAGCTCTGAAAAAAGTTTGCAGAAATGCAAAACGCACTATTTCTCAGTATCCAACACTGCAGGATAGTGCTTAGAGATGGTTCTCTTTCATTGAGGATGCATCTGGCAGGTGATTAAGCATAAGACGCAGGCTGGTGTGAAAAGGATACTGAATATGCCAGAGCAAATTTTGTGTGTGCTTGAGCCATTTCGTTAATTTCTCACTTGGAATGAAAAACCAGGAGCAAAAGTCTCCATAAATGTTTCTTGTAAAACCTGATGCTTCCAAGTAGCTGTGTTTACTGTCACGTTTGCTCAAAGAACAGCCACAATTTTTTCCTTTCCAATTTTCCTCTCCAAAGTCATTAGTCGGGCTCGTTGTGAAGTGTCTAATGAACTAGAGACAAGCGAGCTCTTATCCGGCAGCAGAGGAGCTTCACTAGGCTGGGATGTGACCCTTGGTGACACCGTGTGTCTCCAGACTGCCTCACATCTGCCTGGCACAGGGAGAGCCCCAAATCACACACCATCAAACCCCGTTGCAGAGCTCAGAAGTATTTGTTTGCAAAAATTCAGTGACTTGTTTGGTTTTTTTTTAATTTAATTTTATTTTAAAGAAACATTAAAAGAGAAGGGCTATAATCCCCAGTTTGCTATTTCTGAAGTTAGGCACTCCAGTGTTTTCGGGTTTTTTTTAAAGGCCTGAGAATTGCTGGGGAGGGATGACTGTTTGTTGTCGCTTTCTGAAAGGAGAGAAATGTGATCGTCTGCTCTTAGGAGTCACAGTCACACCTCGAAACTTTGTCCTGATTTATAAGTGGCTGCCTTCGTCACAGGGACCTCTGGCAACACAAGGCTTGTGGAAGAATTTCACCTGTACAAGACAGTTGTCATTATTTTCATTCTATTATAGCATAATGTCAATTACAGATTTTTCATTTCATTATTTGAAGTCTGTAGTTAAGCTGTTGTATTTTATGACGAGCCAGAGTGAGCCGCTAGATTGATTCCTTGGAAGATGCTCAGCTGAGAGACTGTGGTGCTCCCAGGAAAACAGCAGGCAATACAAATGAAAAAAGCAAGAACTGGGATGGCTTATTTTGCTCAAATCATGGAAGGAGTTGTGAAATACTTCTGTGAGTCTACCTATTGGAGAGCAGTAGGTAGAGTCACATCCAGGTGTTAGGTCTTAATGAAAGGGAAATTAGAATGGAAATTTCACTTTTCATTCATGCCAAAGCCAGTGTTCAAATACTCATTCCTAGATGGTAAATGTATTTTATCTTTCTGTATACACTTCTTTCTGTGGCCAGTATTACTAATTACTTGACTTCACAGTGCCTCAGCCACCAAAATAGAAGTACAATGAGCAAAGCTGACAACAGTTACCTTTAAAACACCCAGTTTTTACTTTCCATCCAAGTTTGTTAATAAGGAATGTGGTAATAAAGAGAAACCGGCCTAATTCTCACCTTTCTTCTCCTTTTTTTTTTTTTTTGTTTTTTCAGTTGGCAAAAAAAATTCGTGAGAAGTTTAACCGTTACTTGGATGTTGTGAACCGTAACAAGCAAGTGGTGGAAGCGTCGTACACTGCTCATCTCACGTCGCCCTTGACTGCGATCCAGGACTGCTGCACAATTCCCCCCTCTATGATGGAGTAAGTTCTAAACTCTGAAATTGCTTACGCTGTCATTTAGTATGTGAACAAAAAAGGTGAAAATTTTTCTTTGCAAAATAACCTGTACTTTCTGCAACTTGATAACTCTGGAAAAGAGGGGGAGACTGTACTCCAAAGGTGCTCCTTATCTTGTTGTCATATTCATTTATGTTTCTACTGTGTATGTTTAACGAGGAGCTCTAAACGAGGACTGGGGCTCAGCTCTGATGGACTGTAAAATGAAACAAAATGGGAAAAAAGTTTGTGCAACCCTAAATTGCATGGAATAGTCTTTTATGCAAAATGAATCTGGCTTTGTCCAAGATATTTTTGCACTGAGACAGTGCTTATCCTGAATAACTCTTCCGAAGCTGGTCATGGGACGTGTTTTTTTCCCCCCCTTTGAAGTGCAGTAGCCAAAATCACGAGTTGGTCAGTACATCACATGCTAAAAACGATGCATTGCGATTTAATCGAGTTGACATTCTGCTGTTTGATACACAAGAGAGATTTACAGAGATAGAGTACGTTGCTTGGAAAGTGAATTAGTTCATTTTTAATTTGTTTTGGTTTTAAAATGAGTTTTGAGTAGCCTAAATCCAATTTAATTGTCTTTAATCATGTTGTATTATGCAGAGACTTCCTTGGGTTTCCTAATTGTAGGGAGGTGTGATAAAAGGTCTGATTTTTCCAATAACAGTGTAATAATTTCTTTGATACCATCAACATCTTAAACCCTTCCATTTGTGCTAGAGAAGAACAAGAGTGACTTTCTCTCAGTTCATTATACAATGCAAAGCTTGGTTGCAGAGTATATTTTGGTTGCTTATATCTCAGTCTGATTTTAAAACAATTTTTCGGGAGGAAGGTAATGTGGGTGATAAATATTAAAAGCCTTTGCTGCAATTTAACTATAAGACAGCTCTTCTATTCATGACAGTCGTCACCTTTTCTGAAATATGCCATTCACCTTTGTTTATGTAAAGACTTAAAGTATGTGCTGCATTGAAATAGATGGTATGAATCTGTGTCCTCCAAAATTACTCAGGGTGGAAGTCCTTTCGAATTGTCTTTACCTGCAGTGGAATTCCATAAGGATCCTTCACAGTGAGTGGTTTGAAAACCGAACAGGAGGTCACATCTGGCAAAGCACAGAGGTGAATATTCAATTTGCAGAGCTCCTCATTTGGGCTATACATTCAATATGATTATCATTATTTAGTTACTTGGCTTGATAATATTAAATATTAAGTGGTTACCAGTCTCCCAGGCTGCAGGACCTTCCAGCCAGCACTTCAGCAAGACACGATCGGGTATTTATGGTTGAAGAACGGTGGCTTATCAGAACACTGCTGTCTTTTGGAAATTGTCTGCAAGTCATACAAAGAAGGAATGTAAAACCATGTTTTTCATGTGAAACTTAACTTCAGAATTGTTATTGGTGCCGCGCTTCGTTAATTGCCCAGTTGTCTAAATGCTTCTGCCCTCATTTTGGTTGTCATTTCTCCCCTTCAGTTGCCTTCTCTATGGCATCTCTCCCTTCTGGGAAATTCCCCATTTTGGTTAAAAATGTCGGGAGAAAAAAGCTAACGCAGATCTCCAAGGTGGCATTATTAGGTCCTATGTTTGTCACAAGCCTGTAAAGGGGAAAGTAAAACAGTCCCAGGGGCAGGAGGGGGTTGTTCCTGAAATGCCAGGAGGGCACCTCACGCCGTTCCCCTGCTCGGCTGCCTCGAAACCTGTCCGTGTCTCCCTGCCTCTCCGGGAAGGAGATTCATTT
>JAOQGH010000004.1:31926214-31946430 GCA_025769975.1 Gallinago jamesoni
TTTGGGGATAGTTTGTGTTACTGGGTTTCAGTCCTCCTTCCAATAATATGCCTCCTTTACATCTGAGAGCAAGGATCCTTTGACTCCTTCAAGCAGCAGTTGAAATAATTGGAACAACTTCTTTGCCTTGCCAGAAGAAACTTGTTAACTGAATCATCAGTAGCTCCTTTTTTTGGGGTTGAATTTATTAATTAAAAACATTGTTTTCCAACATTCTGTTTAGATGCGGTGGGAAACGTATATTTAAGTATGTAAAGTATGACCGATAATCCGGCTTTACCATCAAGAAAACAGGCCTGGTGCTGAATTTCAAAGGAAATCCTGAATTTTCATCAAACTTACGTAATTTCATTTGCATACTAAAATCAACTCAAAATTCATATGGATGGAAAGGGATGGACAAAGATGGACCTTAAAAGAACGAGAACCTCTCAGAAGCTGCTCAAGAGTCGTTTTTATACGCAGCTCCCTCATTTTCTCCCCAAAACTGAAACTGTACAAAAGAGGTTGATTTACACTGGAAATTCAGGCCGAACAAAATCCAATTGGAGCTCACTCGAGCCCTGTTTTGATGTAAGATTCAAAGCCGCTGCAAATTTATTTTATCTCCTCCACTTGCTGATCTCCTGCTTGTAAATCCTGTTGAAGGAGAATAAAAATGAGCGCAGCCCTGATGGGAATTTAATGTCTGAAGTTCAAAGCAGTTTTGCACATCAGAGCGGCCGTCAATCAACTGAACATCTTGCAAGCTGGGCAGGGAGCGCGTTTCTCCGTGGGGAAGAGATCAAAGTGGGAGTCGCGGCTCTGTTTGCTCCCTCGGGATGCCGTTTCGATCGGTTGTTTCATTAAAGTGAATCCAGAAGGAAGGGCTTTTTAGAGGGAAAAGAGGGATGGGGGGCAGCGGCCCCGTCTTGAAACTGAATTTCAGCCAATGCCTTTTCCTCTCCTTTAAGTAAATACAAAACCTAATTACAGCTAAACCCAGATTTTGGCCTGTTCTTCTGCTAAGGATTTTGGAGGACTTCCTGAGTGTTGGCTGCGGTGGTACCACCTAGGACATCTGGGGCCAAATCTCAGCGGAGAACTCGACCAGCCATCGCTGTTACTGGCCACCTCCTGGTCTTGCTGCTGGCAAAAGCGGGAGGCACTGGTAAAAATTAAGTGGGCTTTGTGCAGAGAAGGCGCGGTGACGGATGCTTGTCTGCAAATTTTAAAATGTTAAAGTTTCTGGTTTTTAATAATAACAAGGGGTGGGAAGAGTTGTACAGTTTGAAACTGGTGTGGAAAACATGGAAGGTATAAATACGTCGTAGGAAGGATAAAACCAGTGATTGCAGCCAAGAATATAAGCATTTACTGCAAATGCCACATGGCAGGGTTGAGGCTTTAGTTTTAATTGTTACTTTAATGGTAAAGGTTGCCAAATAGGTTAATAACACACTCTTAATTGAAACGACTTGGAGGGACCCGGAAGAAGCACATGGAAAATTCTCCAATGTTATTAAAATGATCGCAAAATATAAATTTTTCTGTTTTCTGGTCTTGATTTTATGAGACCATACATTTGAGATGGGAGCTGGTCTCTTCTCGAGGTCCTTGTATCACGGAACCAGTCATGCTTTAAAAACACCCTCCATTGCAAGGTGCAAAAAGTCAGTTTTAAGGCAAACTACACCCAAAAAGGGATATGAGGTGGGTACCCCACATCGTTCAGTCTGGAACACTCCTTTTTTTTCTAGGATGACAGGTCTGTCTGAGGGCTGGTCTTTAATTTATGGAGTTTAAAGCAATAGTTCTGCATTTTTTATTTATATTGTTATCCCATCATTAACTGTATTCTGTTTTTGCTACTTGTCTGCTGTAGCAGGGGAAAGGAGGGGAGGGCTGGGCTGCAGTAATTTCTTGCTTTCCTTTTCCAGCTCTGCTGCAGATTATTTCAATGTCTTCATTTTCCTGATGGATAGGATAAAACTTACTTACCGAGAAAAGCTGAGGGAATTTGTTGATTTTTTGCATTAAAGTGCCTCAACAGAGAAAGTGCAATGTAAAAGGGGTGTTTCTAGCCAAAACACTGATCCCCTCGGCCCATGGCGCTGGGTTTGGGGCTGCAGGAGCACCCACGGTGGGGCGGGTGAGGGTGATAACTTTATTTTTGCCTTCCTAGAAGGCAGGATTCATCTGCTCGAACCCCCCTGTTAATATCTCTCATGACTGAGAGACCTGAAATTCAGTTTGGCAGCTTTGTGTGTTCTGAGAAGTGATGTAGCAACGCGCTCAACATTTTGAAGCAAGATACGTACGGCTTCGCCGCCAGTTGCAGTCTGAGAACGGCGTGTCGGGATGCACTTGTCGCTTTGAGTGAGTGTGAGCAGTGACTTTTGGCATAAAATAAAATGGAGAGGAAGATTCCAGATGATTTGGAATTAAACCCCAGCATTTATTGCCCGTGTTCTCCGACATGAATAATGTTAGCTGCTAACAAGGTATCCTGTTGCCATCACTAATGGATTTTGATGGGAGCACTGGGACAATTAACTAACATCCTGAAAAGTCATTATCTTTCCCTAAGAGTTTGTTCTTTAATATTCCTCGGAAATATTTCTTTAATGTGGAGATGTTTAATTTGCAGTCTCTAGCTCTTCTCCATCTGGTTTTACCCAAAGATAAACATGGTTTTTGCAAACCCCATCCTTTATCAATTAATCTTAATCTGGAGAGTCTTTAGCCAACAAAAAAAATCAACATTTTTGCTTGCTTGGGTAGAAGCTGTGATTTTTTGAAGTGGTTACATTTTAATGGGGATAGGAAAAGCCACAGCCTTGATCCAAGAATGATGTTCCTGTGAAATGTCAAGTCTTTTCCTCGATGGAGAGGACTTTGGGGAGTTCTCCGAGAGCAGGTTGCCAGTAATTTCACCAAGCAGCCCCCATGCAGAGCTCCATGTTTTGGCTGCTTTCGGTGTCTGACACAGCATCCCTTCTTGATCTTATAGCCTCATGGGCTCAGGGTCCCATCAGGAGGACAGGAGACCTTTCTGTCTGTCTGTCCATTCATTTCTCTCTGCTGTGAAGAGCGAGGACAATGCAGAAGGTCATCAAAACCTCTTTGCCTCATCTGAGCCTTGAATCAAAACACCAGTGCCCGTGGAGTGCTGTTGATTATGCTGTTTTGGATAAAATACCAAAAAGCCCCAAACATCTGGGTCCAATAAGGAACCCACTGCATTTTTTGTAGAGCAAAGAGTGCTTGGACCAGCTGCCTGGGCTTGTTCCTGCTGCAGATGACGTTTCTCACTGAGTGGCATTGATGCGTTGAGCAGCCACCATGATTAAAGATGCTCCAGTGATGACCAAGTTCATAATTACATGTGTGAAGTGGGGATGGAGGAGGATGAGTTGAGTTAGACATTTGTGTTTGTGTAAGGTAATGCCACTGTGTCAAAAGACTGAGGGTTGTAAAATGTTGGTAACGAGATAGATTTTGGGTACAGACTGCTCTGGGACTCCCTGAAACAAAAACTTGCACTCTCCACGTACGTTTCCATTTATACAGGAGAAGGCTTGCAACTTAAAAATATGTATTTTTCCCCCAGTGCTTATATATATTAATAAGATTGACCAAAATTCATAGATCTATGTTTAAACTGCATTTATTCTACATAAATTTAAAGTGTATGGAGGGCAGTGAATTATTTCTAAATATATATGACTCCATTGTTTTGTTTTTTGTTTTTTTTTTTTCCTTAAGTCTAAGTTTGAGAAGGGCTCAAAAAATGTTGGTGCCTCCATTAACTCTACCGGTTCCCTGGTAACCTCCTTCCATCTCCTTTAAGAATAACACAGGTAGTGCTTACAGATATAGATTCACCTAATTTTAAGCCATGTCCATTTAAGGAGACAGTGTTTTCATTGATATTTCTACGTGGTAGCGAAGATATTAAAATTAAGCAGTTAGTAATCAATATTGATCAGATTTTGCATATTCAGAAATTTGGTTTGATTAGAGATTCTTCAAGTAGAACCTCTAGTCTGATGAGCTCTAACTTTGTAAAATGAGACTTCCTGTGACTCTACTAGAATCATCAAATTTAACCTGGTGTTAATACCAAAGAAACCAGTGTCTGAGGTTTTGTTACGCATTTGCATAAAAGGCTATTTGACTTATTCGGAAAAAATCGTTAAGGAGTTTAATAGTAAGTTCTCCGGAAGCGACTTCTGTTTCCAAACTTGTGAGAAGGCTGTGCTGTGCGTTTCACTCAGAAGTTAAATCTCTTATTTAAGGAAATAAATTAAAAAAAAAAAAAAAAAAATTCAGCCCAACCTCAGTGGTTGTACTGGGATGAATCCTGAAGAAAAAGGCAAACTGGTGGCCTGTGTGGGCAACGGGCAGAGCTGCTCGTGCTGAGCCCCACACTCCTCCCAGGTTTTTTAATGCTAAATTTTCTGAAAGTGGATCCAGTCACGTACAGAGATGGTGATCTTAAGCCAACTAACAAACACCTTCCTTTTCCTTACTTTTTGCTTCTAAGTCAGAAAAGGTTTTCCTGCGCCCCGTGTGTGAGGACCCCATAAACCGAGCGGTGGAGGCTCTCGGCGAGTCCTGCCTCTGCCCGGGCTCGGGGCTGCCACAGCTGCCTCCTGTAGAATGGCAATATTTGGAATCGGGCTGAAAGAAAATACATTGGATTAGGAGAGTTCTTAGTTTGCTTAAAAAGGCTGGCTTCCTGTGGTCATAACTTGAAATTTCCTTGTGGTAACCGATTCCATCTGTCTGCGGTTCTTGTTTCTGCTAATTGTTGTTTTAAGGGGATGATGTAGAAGTGCATTGTTTTATTGTCTGTTTGTGTCTAGGAACCCCAGCCCTTCCAGAGAGTGCTCTGTAAGGAAAGAACCAGAAAACCAGTGCCTTTCCATTCTTCCCAGGCTCCATGTTTGTTGAAGCAGTTACAATTTACTGGATTTCAAGTTCTTAATTGAACTCTTCAACCAGGAGAACGGTGCTTGTTTATCATGCAACGTTTTGAGCCCCCACTATGTGATAGTGTATGTATGTGGGTGTGTTGGTGTGTATACATGTGTGTATGTGTGTGGGGGGTGAAAAAATGTAACATTAATTTAAACAATTCTGTGCATTTGACAATAAGCAAAGGAATATAGAACCTTAAGCACAAATATAGTGTGGACTGAGCTAAATGGATCATGGAAAGCTCCCCAGTTCAAGGACAGATCTGCTGGAGAGGGTACAGCAAAGGGCTATGAAGATGATGAGGGGACTAGAACGTCTCTCTTACGAGGAGAGGCTGAGGGACTTCAGTCTGTTTGTCTGAAGAAGAGAAGGCTGAGGGGGGATCTGATCAATACTCAAAGGGTGGGTGACAGGCAGATGGGGCCAGTCTTTTTTCAGTGGTGCCCAGGGACACGACAAGAGGAAACGGGCACAAACTTGAACAGAAGAAGTTCCATCTCAACATGAGGAGGAACTTCTTTCCTGTGAGGGTGGCAGAGCCCTGGCAGAGGCTGCCCAGAGAGGTGGTGGAGTCTCCTTCCCTGGAGACATTCAAACCCGCCTGGACACGTTCCTGTGGGACCTGCTCTGGGTGGACCTGCTTTGGCAAGGGGTTGGACTAGATGATCTACAGAGATCCTTTCCAATCCCATATAATTCTGTGATTAGAATGGCACTGGGTGGGTGGTGCATAGATCTAAGCCAGTGATTGATGTGCCATTAATATTAATTAAGTTGGTTGGTATCTTTTGATGTAGCTTTTTTGGGGTGAAATCCCTTGGTTTAGTCTGGATGGTATCGAGCAAACCCCTGCTCTGCTCACTTTCTCTCCAAGACTTGTTTCCTACCAGCTTTCATGCCAGAAAGGCAGGTCAAGGCTCTTCATCCACAAGGAGATGTTTTGCAGTCCTCACTTGTGGTTTCATTGTCATTTCTTTGGAACAGGTTGATGGTACAAAAATTCTTCGATAGGAAGTAAATGGCTTTTTGAAGTACTAGAAAAATCACACCACAAGTCAAATGTCATCAAAATGTTCAAGGTCACGAAAATGTTAAGAAATAAAATTGGCCTGTGTAAATGATACAAAACTGCATTGAAGTCCTTGAAAACTTCAGAAGTGTTTCCAGTTATTTATAACCCTTTAAAACCCTTTATATTTAAATTTTCTTAAGGCATTGGTTTAATTATATTTTATTGTCGTTAGATCTATGCACTGGAATACTTTTTGCATTAAGTTGTGAATGTATTTGAATTACTTAACCTAACCAAAATGTCACAGAACCTCAAGTTCCTTCCACTATTTGAATGCAAATCCTCAAGTTTGGGTACAGAAAACGGGTTCACCATTGCTCTACTAGATCTTTTTGGTAAAGACACAAAGAGGAAATCCTCCTCATGCAAGATGCTTGGAATAAATCCTTCCAAAGTGAAAGATGAAATAGTAGTCCTGGGGAAAGAGTCTCGTGCAAGAAAAAGTTTGGTTTGACAACAGGAGGCAACACTTCTGATGGCACGTCTAGGTGCTACACACGTTTCCCAAGCTGGAGCACTCTCTTGTAATCCCATCTTTCAAGGAATATTGTGAAGGAGAAAGCCACATATCATTGTAGAGAGCAGAAACAATCCAGCCGTGATGACCGTACCCCCCCCCCCCCCCCTTTTTGGGTTTCACAATTTTTCTTGGACCCTTAAAATATGTATAATGTTGGAGTTTCCGAAATAATTATTGAAATTGCAAAAAAGATGCGTTTCTGTTGTGAATGCTGTGTAGGTTTAATAGTTGATGGTAGATTCTTAATCCTGCTGTTGTCATTTCAGATTTGATGGAAATTTTAACACCAACGTTTCTAGAACTATCAGCTGCGACAGATTGTCTACCACTGTCAACAGCAGAGCCTTCAATCCTGGACGGGACTTAAATTCTGGTAAGTACTATAGTTTTGGGTATTTTTCCTTCTGTTGTAGGGCTGTGGTTTTTTTTTTCCCATTAGACTTTAACATTTCCTTGGCATAGAGAATTAGCATTGATTGCCATAGCAACAAGCTTTTATTTCTCCTTGGAACTGTCACACTGCTCTTAATTTGAGATTTCATGATTGAAAGATGATACCTAAAGTAATGCCTTTAGTCTAAGTACTTTATAAAAATGTCATGAAGATTTTATTCCACCCTACCATGGATAATTTTGTTGTGGTTTATGCACTTTTTATTTCTTTTTATTGCTTTTTTCCAAGGCATTTTCCTTCCTAGGCCTGTCTGCTTTGGCATCAGTAGTGTCAGCTGCTGAAGGGGCCACGCGAAGAAGTTTCTCTGATCTTCTTGGCTGAATTCAGCTAATGTGAGGCTGCGTTTGCAGTGATATGCAAAAGCTACGAAATAGAAGGCCATCCTAAAATATTTCCTTTCTTTGTCTTGTCAGGGCTTTACCATCTTGACAGTCAGTGCGTTTGCCTGACACGCTTAAAGAGCCAGAAAAATGCTTAGAACCAAAATACATGTGGCTTATCCTTGAAAAAATTCAGCTTTTGGTCCTCTGATGCAGTAAGGTTTTCTTTTTTTTTTTTTTTTTGCATCCTGGTGGATTTGAAATAATACATAGATTTCGGGTTTTTTAATCATAGTTTTTTCCAGCTGTTCCATCTTGGTTTTCAACTTTTTATGATGCTCTAAGTTAGAGAACACTGTAGGCTTTGAATTTCATTTAACAGAAGGTGTTTGGGTTTGGTTCTTTTGACAAATGATGCAGACTTGAGATAATGTGGGTGTTTCATTTTAATTCTCAAGCGTCTTTTGGAATAAAGTACTGCTTTATTTTTTTTAACGTGACTGATGAAGTGGCAGCCCCACCATCCCACCTTCACCGTGCACCGAGCGTTTGCATATCTTTCAACAAACAGGATGAAAGACCCCCAAATTTCTGTGTAGCCTCTCTTATGGGTCCCTTCTTAGAGCTTTGCATTGTTTCTGGTTAATTGCTATCTTAATGAAATCTGAAAAGAAAAAAAAATAAAAGCCAAAAGCAAAACGAGCAGTCCCCATAGGTTCCTTTCCATCCCATCCATTATATACCACATCTTGACTGCAGGTGCTGGCCAGACAAGCTAATTTCCTGACATGTGTCTCATCACCATAATTTGTGTAGCATTTTCCATCCCAAAGACAGGCAGCCTTTGTTCACTTACTATGCTTCGCTGGGCTTTGTTTTGCTCATGAGCTATGTCTTTATAAAAAAAACCAACAAAAAACAACACAATCCCAAACAAGAAACTTACTAAAATAATTTTGAAAATCACATGCAATTCTTGATTAATCAAAACAATTCCTGAAAGTAAGTTTTCTCTCACTGATATAAAAGCAAAGCATTAAATGGATCACTTAATATTTTTTTTTATTTAAGTAGAATGCGTGTATAAAAAAAAGTATTAAAGAAATATTCCTCCTTCTTGAGTGATGGAAGACAAATAAGCTATATTTTCCCTTAAACATTTTTTTAATGGTTTGAATTCTCACAGAAACCAAGCGAGCGCGTGTTGAAGCTTCTTGCTGCCCTGGCTGGGCAGTAGGAGCAGAGTGTCTCCTCTTCCCTTGCCTCCGGCTCGAAAGCTCCCTGATGAAAGGAGCAGCTTCAAAAAGTGGCATCGGCAGAAAAGGGCAGGAGAAGAGAAGAGGGAATTGGAGTGATCGTAAGAACGGGGAAGTGCTTCAGGATTTCTTGACAGCAGACTCTCCTCCGGCCTCCCTGTCAGCAGCTCTCAGCAACACAGCCTTTGGGGGGAGGCTTTTTTATTGGGGAGAAAACGCCTGTAGGGGAGAAATGGAGTGGAGAGAGTGGATTGAAAAAATGCAAAAAAAAGAGATGGAAAGAGGTTTATCTGAGAAACAAAAGTTGGTAGTGGGTACACACCTAGTGAAATAAGGAATTAAGCTACAAGGAATACCCTTAGACCTGGACACTTTGTGCAAAGGTGTTTGAAAGTCTGTGAGGTGACAGTTCCCACCTTCCCTTCCCTGGTCCTCAGCTGGGAACACCAAAACCATGTGAGATCCACCACCCTGGCCACGGAACGGGACACTGATGTGCCTTCAGGGAAGGGTTGCTGCTGGGATGGTCAAGCAGAATAATGCTGGCATGAAGCATCACCCACATCCAAAGCAGCATCCCTGGACCACCACAAAATTACCTGGGGTTTGGAATGAAGAGTTTGTTTTGCAGGTGGAGGGTATTGTGGTGGTGGTATGTCTAGTGCTTGCTCATGTAGTCATGGGCCATGACCTGTTGTGCCAAAAAAGCAGTCTCTGCCCAAAGGAATCCATGTCTAAGACAACAGTTGGCTTGAGACAGACAGGGGATATAAACAGACTGGGGAGCAGTTTTGGTCAGAAGGATGGAGTGGTGTCAGCGCACCAGCTCATTTTGACTTTCAGAAAGGATGGGAAACTTCCCAAAAATCACCTTATACAGGCTTTCCCACTGGATGCAGCACATTGCGGGGGTCCCCAAGCGCATCAGCCTCCTGAGAAAGGGTTTGGAAGCCCAGCAGCAGGACCTCCCCTGCTCTTCTCTAGTTTGCCCCCAGTTTCTAAAACCAGCCTGGACCGTCCATCAGCCAGGTCCCCTTCCCAAACGGGTTGATCATTTCATTCTTAATATATAAAAAAATAAACATATCCCATGAGGATCTCTCTTTTCCCCCATGAGCTTTGCAGTTTAAGTACTCCGGCCCGTAAAAAGCTCTCAGCAAAACATAAATTTAAACTCGGCTGTGTTTGCCCTCGAATCTCAACTCTTTAAATGTTACTCTTGGCCCTCTCTGCGCCCAGCGTAAGGAAGCGGGATCCAAGTGGTGAGGTGGGAGGTGTTGGAAGGGATTGGAATTTGCACCGCAGGCTCTGGACGAGCCACGGGAGCGGAGCCTGGGAGAGCCCTGGGCACAGACGGCAGCCTCAGCTTCTGCTCTGAGCAACGGGCTGAGAAGGGTAATGGAGCTCAAGGAACTTTCAAAAATAAAGAATGTGGGTTTTTTTGCAGTTTTCTATTGAATTTTTATAATATAAAGAGAAAGAACCCCACCACATTAATCTTGGGAAAAAGAGGAAGAAAAAAGATCCACTTCTTTCTTCTCAACCCGTAACAACAATGATTTGCCCTCTTTTTTTTTCTTGATGCTAGATGACTTTTTATTTAATGTCTTGAAAAGGTTTTGTTTTATCTTGGCTGGAGTTTTCCATCTGGATTACTTTTAGCCATTACTACAAAACAGATAAGGAGAGAGGCTTTATTCTTCAGATGGAATCTCAGGCTTCAGTTAGTTAGATTAAGGGATCTGTCTTGGTTAGTATGAATACTCCTTTATTTATTAGAGGACAAAATCTTACCCAGAGCCCAGTACATTATGTTATCAAGATTCCGGGGTGGGTTTTTTTTTTTTTTTTCTTTTTTAATAAGCAAGGAACCAATAAATCTCTCTTCTTCTCGTCCTTCAAAGCGCCGAAATGGCTGTTTGGAGTCAGGCAGCTTGGGCAAAGTGCTGCTCCCCAGCAATATGCAGAGATGGTACCAAGTTGCTCAATAAATTTTGTCTGTGCCTTATTCAAGGTGTCGATGATTTAAAATGTGGAGTAACTTGATTGTGTTCCTGACGTTGCTTATTCTTTGATAGCTCAGGTGAGTGTAAATAGTTGGGAAGTATTCGAGCAGATGAGTTAATAACCCCCCCTTCCAAATCATTTTAATCAAGGAATTTGGGCTCATTCCTTAAAATGAAAGGTTTTTCTTACTTCTTTGCCCTTCGGAGTCAGGGATTGAGCTGGGCTCCCTCCTGGCTCGTGCCATCAGCAGAATTTTAATTGGGTTTGAGCTGGAGAGCCTTTTATTTCTGGTGAAAACGCCCGGCTCAGAATACAGCTTGACTCAGAAAATCCTGGATCAGATTTGCAGGTCTGGAGAGTTACAGAATGTCTTTACTTGTAAAATAAACATGTTTGCTTTCTGCTGGTGTTTGTGGGGAACACTAAAGTATCTTCAAGATGGTGATTTTTAATGGAGGTTCTTGTCCGAGAAGAACTGCAGTCCGCGTGTTGCACAGAAAATTAATCTTTCCTGGTTTTGCGGATTGAGAACCGTGATGTCTGCGGCTCAATAAATGTCATGCTAAAGAGGAGAACTGAAAGAAACTCTCTTATAATGAGCAATTATGTTCAGTAGTTCCTTTTTTTTTTTTTTCACTGACTGTTTGTGCTGTTCTTTGAAGATTAATTAGTTAATGATTTGGCTACGCTTTGAAGATGTAAAGTGGTATCTAGAAGTGCTAAGTGTTATCATATCGCATTCCCTTTGAAGTTTTATAAACTCTATCACATAAGGCTTTCTTTCTAAAGGTCCTTTTTGCCTTGTGAGATATTTCTAATTGGAGAGAACGATCAGATCAAATACTCTCCTGTTAAAATACTTCCCAACTTTGTCTGCAGCAGAATTTGGGGTCAGACAGCGCTGCATCGTGATGGAGGGGACAGAGGTTTTGGTGTGACTTGGCAATGCCACTCCCAGGTGGCCATTTATACCCCCAGTTTGTGCCTGGAATTAAGGCATTCCACTAAGATTTCTGCCTTTAGAAGATCTGGACTCTTGCCTTCCTCTCCCAAGTAGCGTGATTTTTTCAAGGCTGGGGGTTTGTTTTGTGGCGATGCTCATTTTAGAAGAGCAAAATCATGATGGACTCAGTAATACAAAATATTTGATTTGTATAAGAACAGTGAAATGGTTACCTTCTTATCCGTGCAAAAATCACTTTAACCTGACCAGAAAATGAAAAAAAATAAATTACTTTTTGACTGCAGGGTGTTCTCGCAGGTTTAGTGGATGGAAAAGGGCATTTAAAAAGAAAGAAAAAGTATGTCTTTTTCAGCCAGGGCTTATCTGCTGGGAGATTGACCACTGTGGTCATAGGAAAAAGAAAAAAGGGGGGAAAAAAGCAAAGTTACGATAAAATTGGTAGTCTCAGGGGAGGGTATTACTGAACTAATGTAGTAGCTGAAGGAAAACATGAGCAGAACTTTGTGAAAAGGAGGAACAGAAGAGAGAGGCACGAGGCTGTAAGGAGTTAGTTTGAGGTTCAAAACCAATTGTTTTATGGAGAAAACTACCACTTTTAAATCTAGATATTCTCATGGAGAAATAAATACAAATCATGGCCTTGTGGGAATGAGAAGTTTATCTTTAATATAGCAATGATTTTTTTAAAAAACACTCCTTTTAATTATAACCTCATTTATTTTAATGCCGTTGGTGAAATTAAACTGGGCAAGTTTTTTCATCGAGGCTTTAAATGAGTGTTGAAATACTTGATTTAAAATATATATATATACATTTTTCAAGTTCTGTAACCCATAACAAAAATTTAAATACCAAAAATACAAAGCAAAACAGCTTCCATACTAAACCTCAAGAACTATGAAATCTTGATGGCTAGACATAAAAAGAAGGATTTAAATGGTCGATACTCTTCTCCCTCCTGCCTGTGAGGCACCTGATGCAGCAGCTCAGCCATAGTAGTGATGGTGTGCCCGGAATTTGGTGGCCTTATTTATATCAAAGTGTAATTATATTAGCTTTTTCTAAGTTTTTTGTAAAGGTTTATCAAATACTGTCCTGGCCATGCAACGTGGTCCCAGGTAGGAGAACTTCTGGGGGTTGTGAGCACTGGGTGCTGCATCTTCTCTGGAGGGTTGGGTCTGCCAGACCCTCCATGAGTTCAGAAATAAATCTAGGTACTTCCCAGATATGATTTCAGAGAGGAAAAGAGGTTGGGTGCTTCAGTGGGGGATGAGGAGAGGAATTTCTGGTAGTCCTAGTTAAAAAAGCTAGAAATTCTGTGTGTGTTAAGTTTATTTTGTTTTTAATTAAAACTGATTTTTGCCTAAAGTTTTCCGTAGTGCCTAATTTTGGCAATATTAAAATTTCACATTGCTTTGTGTCCTTGCTACACAGAAACCATTGTCCCTGACCAAAGAAACCTGCTTTTTGTACAAATCAGAAATAGTGCTGCTAAACTGGTATCGTATCATGTGTAAAACCAATACAAGGACTTAAGAGAAATTTAGGGGGAACTTCAGTGAAACAAACAATATTTGCAAATTTGTTTGAACTTTTGGTTGCCAGATCGTGGGTGCTTTCTTTGAAAGTTTGAAAATTCCTGAGAAAAAAAAATTCCTGCTCCCATGAGCATCACCAGGTTGGAGGTGATGCACCGGGGAAAGGGAGAAACGAGATTTGATGTCCTTGTTGGGGGTGAATTGGTATTTTTTTGGAGAAGGAGGAGAAAGAGAGAGGTTTGAGCAGAGGGTAGTTCTGGCCCCCAACTCAGTCATTAACCCACGGGGAGACCCCTCATCAACCATTTCATGTCATGCTCTTGTTTCTTCCTCGCTCCTCCTCCTCATCTCGCCCATTGAGACACCAAATTCTTCAAATCCGCAGTCGTGCAAAGCTGGTGCAACCAGCATTTCCACCAGCACTTTTAGACGCTGTGGAAATATTTAAAAAAAAAAAAAAAAGTGGCAAAAGGCAGAGGGGGAGAAAAAAACCCCAAGATTGTGGTTTTTACAGTGTAATTACGCTGAGCTGAATGCGGAGAGAACATCGCGGCTGCAGCCAGTCTGGGAAACTCGAGAAAGTGCTAAACTGTTGAGGATGTTGAACTCAAACTGTTACTCGACGTGGGTATTTTGTCGTAGGCTGTCTGCCTGGGGGCTGAGATGTGCCTCGCAGTCATTTCCAACCCAAATATTGGCATATTTTGATAACGACGGAGACTGGGGAGATGAAACTATTTTCAGGGTCAATCGGAAGGGAAGTGCCTCAGCTGAAGGTGAAGCACGGTAAATCAGAGCTCGTTCTGGCAGGTTTTGTAATCAAACAACATGAAAGGAGAAATGGCAAGAAAATACTATATATATATATATCTATATGTAGTCAGTTTTGTTAATATTGCTAGGCTATAGCTTTTGAGTTGGTAGTGTTAAGTAGCGCTTCCTTAAAGATTATTTTAATAGGAAAGCAAGTTTATTTTAAACAGAATGAGTGTGGTCTATAAACTACAGGAGGGTTTGGGATCTGTGCCCTGTGGTTATATTCTGACTTTGGTTCCTGCTTGACTACACGGCTTGGGAACGTGTCATTTACCTTCTTTGTTCTTCGCTTTTTGGCCATGCAATGAGCTACTAATAATCACCTGCCAGAGAGGAGCTTCTGAGTGACTTGGAGCACAGTTGCTCTGTAGCTGCTGAGGACTCTTATTATCATTCTGCCTGAATTTCGTGAGCTCGAAAATGGGAACCTGAGGGAGATGCTACTGGTGAGGATGGGTGGAACCAGCGTGGAGCCACCACCCACCAGGTAGTGCTAGGGGAGTGTGACCACTCCTTTGAGGGAAAGGGCTGTTTTCCCTGAAAAGTGGCTATTTCTCCTAACAAGCAGTACTTGAGGGGCACACAGCCTTGCTAATTATGGCACAGGGCTAATGAGGAACTTGAAGAAATTCGTGAATCCCAAGAGTAGGAGCTGTACCTATGTACCCTTACACAAACGTGACAACACAGTGGACAAAGAAGAAAGATTCTCCCTTTTTTTTTTTTTTTAACCTTTTTAACTATTTCTATACAGTGAGTTTTTTTGCACTCCACATTTCTGTGTAAAACTATTTTTACTAAATGTTCATGTAGATATTTTTAAACATATGTCAGGTTAGGCAACAGATTGCGTTACAGGGCTGTAAACAGCAAACTTACTTAATATTCTGGTGTAAAGAACACACAAATTTTTTTAACATTAGAGTTTTTTCTTTATGAAAACTCCATGTGGACAATGTGTTGATCACGACATGTAAATGGATGTATGCATATTATGTATAATTGCCATAATTTCTTCCTTCCTTGTTCCTGCTTTGGCGTCTTGGGCCCTAGTTATACTTCCAGAGATTGAGGAATTGTCGTTACATATTAAACAAAATCTGTCAAGTCCAGTGTTAAGTTTCCAAGAGCCTTTAATTGTTTGCAAATCAGATGTGAAACTCTATCAGTCCTCAAATAGAGCGACTTAGAGTTGGTGTTGAGGCGTTGATGTTGAGGCCCAGGTTATTCTTCTCCAAAGGCATATGAGAGAGGTCTTGAATAAACAAACCTCCCAAATTTGACCTCCCTTTGTAACTCAACTCTATTTCTTATTTTTTCTCTCCCAATCTGCAGTTCTTGCTGATAATCTGAAGTCCAACCCAGGAATTAAATGGCAGTATTTCAGCTCAGAAGAAGGCATTTTCACCGTTTTCCCAGCCCACAAGTTCCGGTGCAAAGGCAGCTATGAGCATCGCAGCAGGTAGGATGTGTCTCCTTCCCATCCAGTGGGCAAGGCACTAAAATTGGATTCCTCCAGCACTGGTTTCATTTCAGCGTTACGCTTTGCCAAGGTGACAACGTTCATGAGTAACTTTTAATGGAGCCCCTTGGGTTTTCCTAGGTTTGTTTTTTAAAGCACCAGTTTTCACATTTAGGAAACTTTTTGAAGTAAAAGGAAATTACATGCAGGTTCCTCACCTCTCTCAAATCAAATAAGATGTAAATAAGCGGTAACTTGTAAATTGTAGGTCAGCCCATAAGCAAAATTTGACTTGTATTTGACTCGTACTTCACCCCCATTAATAAAATAGTGAATGTGTATTCTACTGATTTGGCAGGCAGCTCTGGGGAGGGGGATGGAAGGATGGGAGACTGGAAGGGGCATGGGTAGGAGCATCTTTCCAGTCTCCAGCCAAGGTTCAGGTGGCACATTGTGGAGAGCAGCGGAAACTTTTACTTTCTGCTAAGAAAACTATAGAAAAAAGGATAAAGTGGCGATGCTTTTATGAGACTCCCCATGAAGGGGAAGGAGAAGAGGGGAAAAAAAAGGAAAGGAAAGGAAAAAAAATCTAGTTTGTTGAGATAAAGACAGTTTAATAGAACAATATTAGAAAAGGAAAATAACAATAATAATAATAATGATAATGATGACACAAGTCACTCTCATGGCCTGGTGAATTGGCACCATCCCAAGCATGGGGTGATACCCACCCCATAGCTAATCCCATTAATATACCGGGCATGATGTCTGTGGTACAGAATATTCTATTGGCCATTCCATTGTTCTGAATAGGCTTCTTCTAAGCTTCGGTGGGAAAAAAGTCCTTGGCAACTAAAACAATATGTCTTATTGACATTCCTTTCATACCGAATCCTAAACACAACCACCAGTAGAAAGAAAATGAACTCTGTCCCAGCTGAAACAGGGCAGTAGCCCAGTGCAGAGACTAAAATGTGTTTTGGTTCCCTGTCGAGCAATCAGATGTTTACAGATGTTATCTTCTGTGTCTCATCAAAGCTTGAAGTGTCTGGGCTTGATGAAGTTCTCTGTGGTCTTGGAAAGGTGGGGTCTGAGCCAGGGGTACCCAGTTCTTGATCAGAATTTTGACACTAAAACCATTGGCGATTTCATCCAAATTGCTACGTCTTGCTCGCGGTTTCTCCATGGCTAAATGAGGGATGTATTTTTGCTAGTATTTACTTCAGAGGGTAGTTTTGGATGGATTAATTAGTTAATACTTAAGTGCTTTGAAAATCAAAGGCCCTATTTAAGTTCTAGGTATTCATACCAGCGTAGAGCTGCAGGCTGTTTTACAATTAAGAACTGATTTGTGCCAGTTGTTTATTGCAGTGCCTTGTCTAAAATCTTCTGCATTTCCTTTACTCTTAATAAGATTTCTCTGGCTGCCTTTGATATAATAAAATTTACATCATAAACCTCTCACTTGACTCTAACTAGTTTTGGGTCTAGACTAAAGAGGGAAGAGAGCCCTGTCCTTTTTTTAATTCTTCCTCCTCGCTGAAGACTTTCCTAATTTGTTCCAGGTTGAAGCCTTGGCGCGAGAGCTTGGGAGATCTTTCTCATGTCTCTCACAATGTTGAACTGGATGTGAGCAGGGCTTTTTTTGATGTTAGCACAAATAGACACGTGGCAGCACCAAGAGCCTTCACCAGAGTTAGCTCAGACTGGCCACGGGGTTTAAAACTGCGCCGACCCAAGGGGTTGTGGAGCGTGACCCGGGTGAAAATGCATCCCAGGGCCCCAGGAGAAAAACCCTTCTTGGCCAGAAGCCTTCCCATATTACAATAAACCCAACACCTTATGCTAATGCAACTCCACGCAGTTGCACAGGTCTTTACTTGTCACGTAACCAGCAAATACCCGCTATTGCACGCGCTTTCACGTGTGAGTAAGGTTCCCAGCACCCAGCATTTATCATCTTGCTTGTCAAAGGCATCATCCAAAACTTGCTGTGAGCTGCTGCAAACAGTCATCCCAAACACTGCTGCTCTGTAAGCAGAATGGTTTACTCCTAACTGAAAGGTTTACTGAAATGGTTTACTCCTAACAGTTGATGTGACAGAGGGAGAAGGATCCAAAACCTGATTTTGGTTAAAAAAATTGAAAAAAGAGGGGAAGCGAGGACCTTTTCTTTATGTTCAGATTCTCTGCTCATCTTTCCTAGTCAACATTTTCCTTGCCCAGAGAAGCTCTGGCTGCCCCATCCCTGGAGGGGTTCAAGGACAGGTTGGAGGGGACTTGGAGCAACCTGGTGTGGTGGGAGGTGTCTCTGCCCAGGGCAGGGGGTTGGAACTGGGTCATCTTTAAGGTCCCTTCCCACCGAAACCATTCTGTTATTCTATAAAGGCAGAAATTCCTGTTATAATTCATTGTTTCTTGATGGGATGTTTTTGTTTTAAATTCTCAACAATTTTCAATCGTAAACATGATGATCAAGACAGTGGTTTGGGTTTTGTTCTCCTTCAGGCCTGTCTACGTTTCTACCGTTCGACCTCAGTCCAAGCATATCGTTGTCATTGTGGACCACGGGGCTTCGGTCACGGAGACGCAGCTCCAGATTGCCAAAGATGCTGCTCAAGTTATTCTGAGCTCTATCGATGAACACGACAAGGTAAGGTTTCTCCACACCATGAGCACTTTTTCACTGGTTTTAACCATGCTTGGTGTTTTCCATTTTCATCCAAAGTGGTGTTTTTAACTTGTGGCCCATGGACTCCTGGGGATCTGTGGTCTACCTCTAATGGGTGGTGAAGACTTGAACCCACTTTTGGAAGCCTGTGTTACTACAGGGGAAACATCTGGGGATCCGCAGGCTGAAAAAAAAAAAAAAGTGAAAACCACTGATCTAAGGCAAAATCTTGCTTCTGAGTAATCTTTAAAAACTCATTCAACTTGGCAGAGACTTTAGATGATGGTCAGCAGCATGGTATGGTGTGCAATTACAAGAACTTTTCTCCGAGCCTGACAACTTCTGAGGTACTAGATTGTTTTGAGCAACTCATTTTACCTCTGAGGCTCTTTTTTTTGCTTGTGAAACGGAAATTATTTATTCTGCTGCTGTACTGGAGTGAGCTGAAACATAATTAGCATTTGGAAGACTCCCAGACAATCGTGATACCAACAGAGAAAGGATAAAGCCAAGAAATCTGGGTTTTATTGCTTGTTCTGCCAGATACTCTACAACTCTCCACAACAATGAGAAAGTTCCTCAACCTGTAATTTTTCCAAGTAGGAGTTGCAACCAGGGGCCCACAAAGTGCTTCTGCAGTCCCCAGTTCGGTCATTGCTTTCAGGAATTTTCTGTTAGTAGGACCTTTATTGTTCTTTCTGTTTGGTTTTTTTTTTTAATAGGAAGGGAGTTCCAGTCAAATCAAGTTGAAGAATAACTGATTGTAATCTTTGCCTTAAGTCTTGTCATTAATAGTACAGGAAAAAACACTTCTGTGCTTTTAGCGAGTTTTAATACTGTAAAGTAATCCTTATAGTTGAACAGAATTAATAGTACTTTAATTTAAGTGTCAAAAGTATTTGTTTTAATATAGACCTGTAATGAAGAAAATGCATTTACGATGTTTATTAACTTGGTCAGTAGCTCAGTGGTTATGAAACCTGTTATACAGGTATATAATTACTGCTTAATTCTATGACTGCCTTGCATCACTCATAATTTATAATGAAGCCTGACACTCATTTAATAAAACTGGGATGTTATGTTTATATTAATGCAAGCGATACCATTACATGCATTAACTTATTTACAGGATAAAAACTGATGGCAGCTTTGACTCACTTTGACTGAAATATTAAAACAACAATAGGCTTTGCCTGTGAAAAATTCTTAGAGGTTTTAGGGCTGGTTTGTTTTTTGTTGTTTTTTTTTTTAATGTTCTGTATGCACTCCACTTTTCTGTAGGAACTCACGGCTCTCCTGAAAGCGCTTTCTGCTGATTTTGTTCTCATTTATTTCTAGTTCACTTAGGCTTCTGCCCACAGCAGTGTATGAACTGTTACGTAGGAGTGGAGTGAAGCTGACTTTGCCTGAGAAACAAAGACTGAAGTCTCTTTTTCTTGAAAACACCATAAGTCTAATCCTTTTCAAATTTTGATGGATTTATGCCTCGAGTATTTAGTTTTGAACAATTGAATTTTAAATCCACGGAATCTCTTTGGTTGGCTTATCATTGTGTTTCCTGTATCGGTGCGTAAGGAATTATAAATGGTAAGGTAATCCAATATAGTTTCTTCTCTTTCAAGATTTCTGTGTTAACCGTGGCAGACACAGTAAGGACCTGCTCGCTGGATCAGTGCTATAAGACGTTTCTGTCTCCTGCCACCAGTGAGACAAAAAGGAAGATGTCCACCTTCGTTAGCAGCATAAAGTCATCCGACAGCCCTACGCAGCACGCGGTGGGATTCCAAAAGGCTTTCCAGTTGATACGAAATACAAACAATGGCACAAAACTCCAAGGAAGTAAGTCCCTCGTTGTGCAATCCTGAGCATTTCTGAGCCTTGCAAATGTTTTCTTAGTTGAGATTTGCACTTTAACAGAGGCCAAGGGAGTGCAGTAGGGTCTTGGATATTTACGTTAAAAAAAAAAACAACACGTTTTTATTAAGTAGCATTTACTT
Organism: Gallinago jamesoni; assembly: GCA_025769975.1. NCBI lineage: Eukaryota > Metazoa > Chordata > Aves > Charadriiformes > Scolopacidae > Gallinago > Gallinago jamesoni. Next base: position 31,946,260 of record JAOQGH010000004.1, read on the forward strand.
GATCATAGAATCATGGAACAGTTTGGGTTGGAAGGGACCTTTAAAGGTCATTTATTCCAACCCCCTGCAATGAGCGGAGACACCTCCCACCAGCCCAGGTTGCTCCAAGTCCCCTCCAACCTGCCCTTGAACCCCTCCAGGGATGGGGCAACCACAGCTTCTCTGGGCAAC
>JAOQGH010000004.1:31965823-31996478 GCA_025769975.1 Gallinago jamesoni
CCTCCTGGGGCTCCCCTCCCTCATCCAGAGTCCCTCCCCAGCTTTCCTGGAGCCCCCCTTCTTTAGGGACTGGAAGGTGTCCCTGGAGCCTTCTGTTCTCCAGGCTGAACCCCCCCAACTCTCTCAGCCCCCCCTCCCAGTAGAGGTTCAGCACCTGACGCTGGGGGCCGAGCAAAGAGAAGTGGTGCAGAACGTAAACCTCCTGCTGGAAATGCAGGATCCGTGTCCTGCGTTTGTTTGGGCAGGTGGGGAATTTTTAATCCTCGTTTACGCCGCTAAATACTGAATGTCTGTAGGTGGTAGGGGCGTATGTAGGAGCCGAGGGAGAACAGCCCGTGGGGAGGATCGTCAGCTCCTGGGTGTGATCCGGTCCTGGGCTGTCTCCGGTCTCCTCCACGTGCTGGTTCTTTGAGGTGCAGTTTGTGAGGAGAGACTTCAGGATTTGCAGCAAAGAACTAACACTGTTGAGACACCATTCTCCCCGTTTCCAGCTGCCATAACCATTTGTTTAAGCACAAGAGGGTGAACTGAGCTTCGGTGTGGATTTGAGCTGGCCATTTATACGCCAAGGAACCCAGTCCCCCTTTCAAGCAGGGAACCAAGTAATTAAAATATTAATTATTAACACAACCATGAAAGCCTTTTCCCCTTTTATCCTCCCCTCTTTGCAGCGCCCAGATGTCTTCAGGCCATTCGGTGGCGGTGATGGGCATTGACTTCACCCTGCGATACTTCTACAAGGTTCTCATGGACCTGCTGCCAGTTTGTAACCAGGACGGAGGAAACAAAATAAGGTAAACTCTTCCTTCCCTGCAACCCTTTACTCAGATGATCCAAGGTACTTCCCAACTTCACTTATTCAAGGATTCTGTTACTTTCGATGTGCGTTCTCTGCTTTCCACCCTGGGTTGGATCTGGAGTAACTTGGTTAACATGGTTTGGGCGTTGCTCTTGTTTCTTTCTTTGGTTTTAAACTGTAAATTTGGGGAGGGAAGTGGTCTTCTGTCATCCACCCAGTTCTTTTCTGGATTGCGTTTGGGTGCTTTTTTATATATTTTATGGTGTATAAAAAAAAAAAAAACAACGAAGATTTCTGGCTTGGCATTTCTTTTCCCCTAATTAAAAGCTATTAGTAATCAACGGGATCAGATGCTTGATTCTCTTTCTACCTTCCCTAAATGAGGAATTTCAAGCATATTGTTAAATTCTGTGTTACACCATTCTTACGTCGAAGCCAGATCTGATGCTCAGAGCCCCTACGTGAACGCATGTGGATATAAGAGAGACTGTTGTAACTTTCTGGGAAGCATTTGGGGTTTTTTAATGTATGTCCACTAAGCTTTTTGTCATTTTGGGGTAAATCACCAGCCAGCTTGTTCTCCTGCTCCCTATAGGAGAAAAAAAAAGAGAGTATTCAACATTGCAACGTGAACTCCTAATGCAAAACCCAAGTAGTTTGAGGCAATAAAAAAAAAAATCCAACTTACAGTTTTGTGCCTTTATATACCTAAAGTCCTGTCTGTTCTGTGCTGGTTGCTGTAAATTATCCCCGCTCTCTCCCTCGGTGAGTTGCTGATGTGTAGGTAGAGCTTTCCATTGCTGGCTGCCATGGGAATGGGGGAGTTTAAAGTGGCAGGAGGCCGGGGGACGTGGCTGCCACCCCGCTGGGCTCTTGGGGCGCGCTGAGCGGCCGCGTTGACCTCCTCCCGTCTCCCTTCTGTGGCCACCGATTCTCTGGAGGCTGGCGCAGGCTGTGCCGTGTCCCCCGGTGCCAACGGCTCCTCCGCCTTCCCCGGCGCGGCTGTCTGCGGCTATGGAAACGGGAGGTGCCGAAAACAGGACGGATTAAAACCTCCCAGCGCTCTGGTTCCTAGACAGGGGCACGGATCCGATAGCAATTCCCTGAGATCACACGGGAAACTTAATGGGAAGAGCTGAAAGGGGAGAGGGAAGGCTGAGAGTGAAACGGGGGTGATTTATCTCCCCGTTAAAATTGAATTCTAAGGCAGGAGGTCGTTAAGTGAGAGTGTGAAATCTCTGTTTAATTAGTAGCACAGTAGATTAATAAACTTTTAAGGCTTTCTGAGTTCATTATGCTTAATTTATTTCTGGATCTTCCACGATCAGACAAGACACCGATCAGTTTTCCTTCCTGTTTCTAATCGGTTCCATTTTCAAGCTCTCTATAGTCCCGGCTTTAAATCCAGTAACGGCTTTAAAAGCTCCAGGGAAATACCCGGTATATTCTTCAGAGACATTTTCCAGTGAATTTGCTTAATGGCCCTATTATTTTAATAAATGGAAGCCTTGAATATTTCTTCCTCTAGCTGTAAGTTTAAGCTCCTGTTTTATTTCGCCGTATCTCCCTAAAGCCCGAGGAGGGCTAACGGGGGGCTCTCGTGTTGTTCCTTGTGGGCAGGTGCTTCATCATGGAGGACAGAGGGTACCTCGTGGCACACCCGACCCTCATCGATCCCAAAGGACACGCGCCGGTGGAGCAACAGCACATCACGCACAAGGTCTGGCTCCTTTTTTTCTTGGTTTTCTTCGTTTTTCCTTTTCTTTTTTTCTGAGGTGGTAAGGGCTGTAGAGCATCTGATGTTTGTGTCTGATTTCAAAGACATTAATTCTCCTGTTGTTTTTTTTCCCCACGTAGGAGCCTCTGGTAGCAAATGACATTCTGAACCACCCAAACTTTGTCAAGAAAAACCTCTGCAACAGCTTCAGTGACAGAACAGTTCAGCGGTTTTATAAATTTAATACCAGCTTAGTGGTGAGTGTGTTTTTCTGGTTTATTTTGCTTTTGAATGTACTTTGGTTGGGTTGGGTTTCTCTCGGTGGAAAGGCAGATCCTTGCCAGGCTCAGCAGAGGAGGCTGGAAGCCAGAATTCCATGCGGATTGGCCTCCGTCCCCCCTCTCCAAACACAAAATCACAATCTGGCCTGCACAGACTGTGCTCACGCGTGGAGGCAGTGGACTTACACTGGGGTTATGGATGTGATTGTTGGCCAACTGTGGTTGATGTCTGCAAAGTCTTATCCAGCCTCATGAAAAGAAGTTCTCGGTTGTCGGGTGAGGACTTCCTGGCTGTAGATTTTTTGCTTTGGGTCCTCTAACCTGGCCTCTGGGTTCCAACTCTGCCCAGCGTCACTACTACATGGGTCATAAAGGTCTCTAATACCTTACTTTTCAGTTGGATGGCCAAATAAATGCATTTACTGGTGCAACTGGCATGAGCATTCGCGGACTATTACTTGCAATAGCGGAGCCTTTGGAGATGTGGGTGCTCTGAGGGACCTGTGTGAGCTTCCTCTTGAGCCAGGAGGTCTAAGCCCAGGGCTGTTGTCTCTCCCCGCGCCGTGAATGCCGATTGCAGCGCCGCAGATCCACCCTCCACAAGGTCCCTGCAGAATTATTCAACAGATGTTAAGCTCTGGGGGAGAAGCTGTTCTTTAAAGAATACTTTTCAATTATTACTGGGAGGAGAAGGTGGGGAACGAGTGTCAAAAAATATTTGAAAGTTATATGAGAATACCTTGATTTATGTCAGGGAGGCTGAAATGTTTTCCCCACACTTGAAATGCAAAATCAAAAACTTATCACTGTAAAGGAAATGGTGTAGGACGGGGCAAAAACTCAAGATTGTGGCATGCAAATAGGCATCAGGAATGAGTCTGGCCACTAAATAAATCCCAGCTGTGCAGTGCTGCCCTGTATATTTTGTTATGGTACATGAGCCAGGAAGTTTTCAACAAGTGGTGATTGTGCCTCCCTGGAGGAGGAGCCTCTTTGCGGAGGTCACCGAGGACCGGCATGGTGGGGAGCGATGCGAAGGAGAAACATGGAACCTGCTGCCAGTGGGATATCGGGCTCAGCGCCGCTGCCACAGCTCGTGATGTTTACAAGATAATCTTATTTTTTTCTGTCTTCAGCAAAGCTTTTCCATCCAAGACTTTGGAACCAAACTCAACAGGTTGATGAAGAATTTTATTTGGGAAGGCGGCGTCCCCTTGTGTTTGTGTTCCCTCGGCTCTGTAGGTTTCCTTGGGTGGTGGAAAGTCTTCACCTCCCTACAACAACGCGTTTCTTGCTACGTTTTTGATGCTATTTGTTGTGTTGTTTTTTTTTTTTCCTAGGGGGATCTGACAAACCTGGTGCACGGCAGCCACTGCTCCAAGTACAGGCTGACGAGAATCCCGGGCACCAATGCCTTTGTGGGAATTGTCAACGAGACCTGCGACTCGCTGGCCTTCTGTGCCTGCAGCATGGTGGACAGGCTCTGCCTCAACTGCCACAGGTGAGCAGGGCGTTGGGAACCACAGGGCTGGGGCTGGGCACTCCCACCTTCCTGCCTTCTTGATGCAGGGTTTATAAAAACACGGTTATTTTATAAGGTAAATGAAAACAATATAGTTACTTTACCCGTGCTATTTGTAAGAGGCAGCGTGATTTAGCAAACTTCTGATCTTTTGCCTTATTTTTAGTGTAAAAAATACACGGGGTAGTTTGTTCTTGACACATTTGGGTAGATAATGTTAAAAGACCACGACAGATTCCGTTTCTCGGGGACACCTATCGGTGGATCAGGCCCTTTGTTCTCACAAAGCCTTGATTTTATGTGGATTGACGTAGTTTTTCATTGAGCGGATCCTGGTAATTGCAAATTTTGCCTCCACCAGCATCGTTAGGTGTTTGCTGCACTGACAAGAAGGATCCTTGTATCTAGATCCGAGACTCCTCCAGGGGTTGTCTCCTTTTTAAATTTCAGGGCTTAAATTTCTCCCTTCCTACGTTGTCCTCAATCCCAGAGCAGAATAGAGCAATCCCAGTGCTCCCAGGGGAGGGAGGGGAGGTTTCTGAACGCCCTTCTCCGTGTGGAAAGGCACTGTGGGGCTGAAATCACTCTGCCATCTCTTGATTTCTCTGCCTTTTCTGCCCCTGCAGAATGGAACAGAACGAATGTGAGTGCCCTTGCGAGTGCCCTCTGGAGGTAAATGAGTGTACGGGTAACCTCACCAACGCCGAAAGCAGGTGAGAACCCACCTCCTCTGATGGAACAGCATGGGACAGAAGTTAACACAATTACTTAATTGTTTATACTAAATTACAGGTGATAAAGGAGAGAACAGACAGTATTTTTAGTATAATTAAGCAAGTGATATGTAATAGGTAAAAATGATCACAGAATCACAGAATGGTGGGGGTTGGACGGGGACCTTCAGAGATCATCTAGTCTAACTGCCTGCCAAAGCAGGGTCACCCAGAGCAGATTGGACAGGAATGTGTCCAGGGGAGTTTGGAATCTCTCCAGAGAAGGAGACCCCACCACCTCTCTGGGCAGCCTCTTCCAGGGCTCTGCCACCCTCACAGGAAAGAAGTTTTTCCTCATGTTGAGATGGAATTTCTTGTGTACCAGTTTGTGCCGGTTGCCCCTTGTCCCCGGCACCACTGAGAAGAGTCTGGCCCCATCCTCTTGCCACCCCCCCTTTAGATATCGCTCAGCATCGGTGAGATCCCCTCAGTCTGCTCTTCTCCAGCTGAACAGCCCCAGGGCTCTCAGCCTCTCCTCACCAGAGAGATGCTCCAGTCCCTTGATCATGATGTTTTTCAGTGATTGTTCTCTGACCGCTTCTATAAGGCTTTACTTTTTGCCCCAATTTAGGAATCCGAGTTGTGAAGTTCATCAGGAGCCAATGACTTTCACGGCGATCGACCCAAGCCTGCAGGACGCGCTCCCACAGTGCATCAACACCCAGTGCAACCAGAGAACAGAGAGCGGGTAAAGCGGCGTCCTCCGTCCCTCTAAATACACCGTGTTCTTGAAATAATTAAGTGAAGATAGCTCCTCCTTGCATGTTTGAAAGAAAAAAAGCAGTACAGTGCCAGAATGAGGCGTTATAGCACACAGCAGTGATGGAGAAGACATCAGTATTCCCGTTTGAGTCTCTTTACGCCATTAACAGCAAACAAACGGCTTCCACGTCACACTTTGTGACTCTGAGGGTTGTGCATGTGGAAGATTTGCTGTTGAACGGGGAAGGAATTCTTCCTCTTGGCCAAATGGCTAGTGCTGTGGGGTTTGTCTGCCTTCTGGAGGGAGGTGTGGATGAAAGGGTTGACAGAAAGCAGACAGTACGGTTGCGGTGGTGACTTTGGAGCCCATTGGAGATGGGAGCTGCCCATCAGCTCCCAGTTTCCTGCTTCTCTGCTCTACTCATGGCATTATGTAGAGGAGCTCAAGGGCTTATTTAGCTTTTGCTCATTAGAAGCGGTCTCCAGGGGACTGAGACTGCTAGAACACATTGTGCTCAGAACAGATTTTCCAAACCCTTTCTTCCATCTCCCAAAGGATTGCAGAAAGAGGGTGGAACCGGAGTCGGACTTCCCCATGCTGAGAAATGGCTTATTGGAGCAGATAGAAGTAGGAAGTTCTCCCTTTGCTCGGGCTGAGGGATGGAGGCAAAAACCAAAGCAAAGAGACTTGGAAGATGTGTGCTGAAGTTGCAGCTGCCCTGTATAAGTTCCCTTGTGGTACCTTTAATTTTAATGAGAAGGGTTTTGTGGCCAAACGTTCCCTATGTGAGGGTTTAGGGATGATTTTGGCTTCCCTCTGTCTCGCGGTTCTAAAATAAGACCGAGCTGTGCCAAAGGGGAAGTGTTGAACTTAAAAGTAAACACGGTCCTCTGTCGGTTTGGATTTTCAGGGATTGCTTTGGAGTGTTGGACTGCGAGTGGTGTATGGTAGACAGCGACGGGAAGACCCATCTGGATAAGTCCTACTGTGCCCCTCAGAAGGAATGCTTCGGTGGCATTGTGGGAGCCAAGAGCCCCTACGTGGATGACTTGGGAGCAATAGGTAACTCTGCCGTTCTGAAGAGACGCTGAATGAACTGTTTGTGTTGGATAACCTGCCCTGTCAGTGCCAGAACATCCTTCACATCACTTTATCTCTTACGCTGGAGGTAAATTAGCAGAAATAGTGCACCAAAGCAGGAAAGAAATAGCATCAGGCTTGTCGTGGGTATCGCTTTTTTGAAAGTATTGATGTGTATGTAGTGGAGCTATACATTCCCATCTTTAAGATGTGCCCTCTCTGAATTTCTTCTCCTATTTAAAGTGTGCTGTCCTGCATCTGGGCACTTAAACAGCCCTTAAACACTTAGAAGCCTTCAATATCTTCTCTAAACTTAAGATATGCTGATTTAAACCTTTCTGCAGAAAATTTATGGGTCTTTTTTTTTTTTCCTGTTTTGTGTTTTGTGCCTTCTGATTTAGGAGATGAGGTGATCACTCTGAACATGATCAAAAGCGCACCGGTGGGCCCAGTGGCTGGAGGCATTATGGGCTGCATCATGGTGCTCGTCCTGGCAGTGTACGCCTATCGCCACCAGATCCATCGGAGGAGTCACCAGCACATGTCACCTTTGGCCGCCCAGGGTGAGCTGATAACTCTTGAGAGAGAAATAGTAGGGTTGGAATTAAAAAACAACCCACAAAACCAAACCAACCAACCCAAAACAACCCCCCAAACCCTCTTTCCTTGGTTTTGCTTCGATGCTTCACCCTGTTTTATTTCCTTTTAAACAACCCATGTAAAAGCCAGGTCTGGGCCAGGGTGCTGGTGTATTGCTGCCCTCTCCTGGGTGCAGCCAGACCTGCTGCTGCCCGAGGAGACCCCCCCCAGAACATGCAGTTTTTGTCAGGAAGCTGACGTTACACTTTTTCTAGAGCTAAAGGGATAAGCCCAGTGTCACAGCTTTCCGGCCCTTGTCACAGCACGTCGCTTGCGTGTGGTTATTTCTGCCCAAGAATGGAGCTTTTTGGGAGTATTACAGTTTTCACACCCTTTCTGCTTGGGCTATTTGGGACACATCTTTTTTTCACTTGTGTTCCATGTCATGTATTCATGGATTATCTACTCACAGATTAGGTAAAACCACTGAAATCTGAGACAAAACTGTGTTTGGGAGAAAGGACATTGGTAGAAAGAGGTGAAAAGTGTGATCAGGGCTTATTACCTCCATATTTGATTACACCCTGGCTCTATTTTGAATCAGTTCACTGTCTTCAAAACTTTAAAGCCCATTCCTTGCAGGGGGAGGTGGGGTGTATCATATTCCTAGAGTTCCTGTCCCCATCTATCTTGGAGAAAGAGCACACCAACCTCAGAGCTCAGATCTCTTCACACAGTAACGCAAAGTGCTTCCACGATCTTACCGGGGTGACAGCCGTTAGTAAGATGATCCAAAATTTTTCTCTTAACAGTTGCATTTTTCTGTTTGTAATGGTGTGTAGAAATGTCAGTGCGTATGTCGAACCTGGAAAACGATAGGGACGAGAGAGACGATGACAGCCACGAAGACAGAGGCATCAGTAAGTACCAAATCACTTTGCCATAAAACAATATCTTAGATTAGGAGTAAACGAGCTGTTTGTTTCCTTAATGAGCTAGAATTAAAAAATACAGGAGGAACCCCGGTGCTGATTAGCAGCAGAAAATGACAGAACAATTTTTAACTCACCCAGTGCACCTTCAGTCTCATGCTGAAAAATGACATTTTTTTACTTTTAGAAGATTAATCTCAATTATATGTGGGGGAGGTTTAGCCCTTATACCCCGCCCTCTCCCCCCTCCCATCATAACCACTTCTAGAAATAGCTCTGATCAGCTAAAAAATTGCACTTGTGACAGTACAGGGTATGGAAAACTCCTCCCTTCCTTCAGCCTTGGAAAGCAGAGGCCAAGCCTGGCATGAACGTTCACCAAATGTGGCAATAAATCTTATTTGCATTGAGTTGGGATGCCTGGACTTCTTTGCTGTTGAGTAAAAGCGGCGTTTTGCATGTCGTACTGCTGTCCTGTAAGATGAGCCCGTACACCCAAATGCTGGGAGGGCTCCAGAACCAGAGCAGATCCCTGTCCCTGGGCCCTCACCAAACCAGAAGTAAAATAATACCCAAGATTTTGAGCGTCAACACTCAAAGATTAAAAAATAAGTGTATCTGAGCTTCATGACTTGCGTCTCCTGCTTCTCCAGGTCCTTACTCCTACTCCTCCGTCACTTGACAACCTTCTTAAAAGAAGTGGCATTTGAGAAGAATTAGTTTGCAGAAAGCCTGTTCCCCTGGGCCCCATTTCTCAATTCAGTAGAAGCCCTTTGTTTCAAACCGGTTCCTTTTCTCTCCCCCCCGCAGTCAGTAACACCAGATTCATAGCGGCGGTAATAGAGCGTCACGCCCACAGCCCCGAACGCAGACGCCGCTACTGGGGGCGATCGGGAACGGAGAGCGACCACGGTAAGACCTTGAATCCCTGCCCTGGGATTAACGGGTTAATGACTGCCCTTCCTGGGTGTCCTTCAGAAGCCTGGCCCGTTGCAGATAAAGCTGCCACCACCAAACCAAACCGAAAAACCTTTGCTCCTTGTTGCATCGCCCTTGAGGAGCTTTGGCGCTCCTCACTGGGCACCATCAGCTGACGAGCTGGTGTTCTCAGAGGGGTGGTAGAGCAGAGCTGAAGGCCCTGCTCCCCCTGGCTGGTTTGGGGTTCTGCCAGCTTCACTGCGGGAGCAGAATTCAGGCCGACAGAAATGGCACGACGGTGACCACACTTTTTCCATCACCAACCTGTATCATCCACATGTTCAGTTGAGATAACGGACTTCTCCTATTTCACCAGAGAAAGGAAGTCCCTTGCAATCAAGTCAGCATCTCAACTGTTCATCTCTTTGATGTGACATGCACATCTTTGATAAAATTCTAGCAACACGTGCTGGCCAGCTGCATTTGCTGGGGTAAAGTAAGCACGGATTTAGAGACCAAGGAGTCAGGTGCCTCCTCAGCCTTTCTGGTGGACGTTCAGTCCGTACCGTCACTGCAGAGGACATCTATGTCACCTTTACGAGAATAATGGCCATGTTAACTGTGTACAGCAGTGAGGGGAGTTCAGCTGTGTGTGTTTGCCCCACACACACTTCAGCCCTGCTTAGGTTCAGGAAATTATGATACGTCCCTCATGCCCCGAGACTGAGTCATCTTCACTCTTGAAGGGTGTCTTGCTGCTGAGGCTTAATATAAATGAAGAGGAGGGTTAGAGAATGCAGTCTGTCCCCGATGTCACAGGTGTGTGATATAGTGGCTGGGGGTGTTAGAGCAGACAGGCTCAATTATTAAGAGGACAGTTGCACTAATGGAATTGCTGAGGGACAGGAAATCTGAAGACCAAAGCCTCGGAACGTGGATGAACAGATGCCCAAGAGCCAATCTTGCTTGGAGGAGGAATTACCCTGGATTTGGGGCCGGATGACCTGTGCTGAGGCAGATTTGCTCCACTAATGCCCTTTTTGTTCCGTTTCTTCTCGTCCCAGCAAATCCTTCCCATCTTTCCAGTCCCCACATCAGGGGAAACTGTCTACCTATTTCTGAAATGTGGGCTTCTATTTATAGTTTCTGTAATTCCATCGTCTTCAAAGGGCTGCCCGGTCGTCTTCCCCAGTTCCTCTCTGCCAGCTACAGCCCATGACTCAGAGCATGGAAACGAGACCCAGCTGCGGGGACTTGGCCTCGTATTTTTAACACTTCTTTTAGGTGTCTCAAGCTGAAAACCCGACCGAGATGCTCAGAGAAGCGCTAGTGGGTTTTCAGCTCTCGGCCAAAGGTTTCTGAGATGGATTATTTTTCTAATTAAAGCAAGATCTTTTTCCTTTTAAATTTTTGTTTGTGTGTTTCGCGTTTAGAAACACCGAGGGGGTTTTGTTTGCGCTCCAAACTGGTTGTGAGTGGTAACACCTGGTTTCAGTGGGAAATCCAAACCTCGTGGTAACTACCGGCACCTGCTTCAAAAGAGAGGGACAGGAGATCTTCCAGGGACCCCTTAGGAGACAGCATCCTCCCTGAGAAAGCGTGGCCTCGTCCAGTGAGGGTTTAGCCGTTAGCTGGCTTCCCAGTGACATCATTTCCTTCGGATATCCCGGAGAATGCAATGTCTCGTTACTCCTATAGACAGTTGCTCTGGATTTTTTGTTTTTTTTTAACTTCTCAGAGTGCGGTAGTAAATATTTGAGCCCAAGCAGAGCCTCCAGTTAATTGCCCTGTGGAAGCGTCAGCGCCGTTTGGCTTCATGGACCTGCCGCGTGAAACGCTTCCAGGTGGATTCAATAGATTTAAGTGTATGGAAAGCTCACCCACATTAAAAACATGTGTTTGGGGGTTGTAAATAGACCCTCGCAGGTGAAAAGCGCTCTCTTCCCCTTAAAAAGAGAATACTGTGGTTATACAAGATGATGTGAGAAGTTTTTCTGCTTCCAAATACAGCAGCTGGTGAAAGATGTGGTTTGATGGGAATAGAGGTCGCGATGGATCCCACCTATTTCTTCTCTCCGTAAAAGTCTAAGTCATATCTTCAAAGATACAACTGCCAAGAAAAATTCCGTTACGTTTTGTTTTTCACATCGGCGTGAGCAATTCCACCGTAACGAACTGTTGAACGCATGATTGGTTTTTACTATTTAAGGTGGCACAGACCATTTGTCCCCAAAGTTTATAAACAAAGGTGGTGACAGGGAGAGGGTTCCATTATGAGCCTGCAGGAGAGGATGGGTTTGTTTGGGTTATTTTTTTTCCCTTTTTCTATTGATTAAACAAATTGTTTTATTCTCTGTAAAGCACTGGCTGCGTCCGATTGCTTGACGGGCGCCGCAGCCGGCACCGACTGACCTTTTTAGCCTCGCTTTTAATTGTTGGTCCTTTTGCCAGGCTACAGCACCATGAGTCCTCAGGAGGACAGCGAGAACCCTCCGTGCAACAACGACCCGCTGTCGGCTGGCGTCGACGTTGGAAACCACGACGAAGACTTGGACCTGGACACGCCGCCTCAGACGGCTGCCCTCTTGAGTCACAAGTTCCACCACTACCGGTTGCACCACCCCACGCTCCACCACAGCCACCACTTGCAGGCTGCGGTCACGGTACACACTGTGGACGCCGAGTGCTAATGAACGACGCCGGGAACGTTAACGAGGGAACGGCGATCCCCGCAGCCACGGGCAGCTCGGCTTCCGTGCTTTTCACCAGATTTAACTCACTTCCTGAGTAAAAACTGTGTAAGGCAGCAAAAGCTTTACGTTTTGATAAATGTAAGGTCGGCTCTGAAACGGGAGGGGAAACGTGCTCCATGGATGGACCTGCCGTAACATTGAAGAAAATGGAGCAGGAGGCACGTTAGACCTCCAGAAACGGGGACACGAGTTTATAGAGCAGCCGGAGCTTTGGAAGCCTCGTTATGCTGAGCCAAGAGGAGGGAGAGAGAGAGAGAGCTTAAAAGAGGCAGCGACGATTCGGTTTCCTTAACTGGAAGAGCAGAAATCTGTGCGGCTGAAGGCTAAAGAAGTGCCAGAGAGAGGCAGGGAAGGGGGGAAAAGGCTGGTGGTTTCTCTGCGGTTCGTTTCAGGCGTAGAAAGTTCACTGCTCCGACGATTGCTGTCTGGAACCTAGGACAATGCATCTCAAGATTTTTAAGTAAAGGATTATTTTTCTACTATTTATTGAACTCGAAACTTTTGGGAGGGGGAGGGAGGGAGGGGAGAAAACATGTTAGCAATTCTCACTGACTGCCACATATATTCTGTGCTGGTGAAGTGGTTCTTCCGAGGAAGACATCTGGTTCTTATTAGCTGATATTCATCCACTGCCCCACTCTGCAAAAGGGAAAATGAAGAAGTCGTTTCTGACGTGTTTACAGTATGAATGCTTTCTTTTCCACAATTGTTTTCTGTAAATATTAGAACCTGATTTATATGACAGTATTTTCTTCCTATTTGCAGAGGAGAAATCCTGTACTCCCTTACTAAAATTCTGAGAATTCTGCCCACAAACCTCTCCGTCTTTTACCTCTTCGGTCATCCTTAAAGGTTTCCTGTGTGGAAGTAATAAAGAATTTATTTAGCATTAGTTACTGGATAATTCCAAATGAAATCTGTGCCATTCTCCTGTTTCCTTAGGACACTGTCGAGATCAGAAGTAGGGATAAACCAGTGTTTTGTAAAAATTGGGCTACTGTGGAAGGTCTTTCTGAAATCATGATTTTAAGCTGCTGCTGTTTGTCTGGAATTTAACGTTGCTTGGTAATTCAAACAAAGAGTAATCAATCTCTCTACAACATGGAGCATCATAATTATGAATTAGTTTTAAATCACAGTGTTGTATTTTAGCTTCACATTTTGTGATTACAATGATATAAAAACATTCTCGCACTGTGCATATGATAAACATCCATTTATATGTAGGGTTTTTTTTTAAAAATCACTTTTAATTAATATGGTACTTAATATTGGATTATGTAAAAAAAATTGGTTCTTAAACAGTACGGTAAAGTAACTATATGTGTGATATCAGGATACCCCTTTATACTATGTATAAAATTAAAATCTCTAGTGAAATAAACTGTATATAAAGTATAGTTCTGTGGATAACTGGCTAGATTGACATTATTCTGTCTCAATTTCCTTTCATTTTCTGGCTGAATGAGTGAACAGGAGTGAAACATTTGGTCAGATTCCTCTTGTTTTTATAAACACTCAATAGATCTCAACTTTACATATAAAGAGCAGTATTGATGTATGTTTTAAATTTTATTTTTTTGTTGTTAGCCTGTTGAACATTATGTGGGAAATGAACATTTCTGGAAGTGCTCAGCCACGGTGTAGACTCACCAAAGCCCATCATTTGGGTTTTTTGTTTCTGTGCTACTGGAAACTGGGTTGCACTGGAGTTGCCATTCAGCTGTGTAGGGATAAGAATGGGCTGGGGGGTTTTGGTGACCAGACACCTGTAGAAATCCATGACGTGCTGCTTTATGTTCTCAAAGGGCTGAGTCTGCTGCCCTGTAACGGTTTGCGTGTCCTTTTATAGGCCCAACTTGCTAGAATTTCTAATTTTGAATCCAAAATAATGGTGGCTGTTGGGTAACGGACAAACGGGCTGTTTTGTCAGGTTTGCCTGGAGAAGAAAATGTATGACCTTGATATTATTGTTAGACTAAAGAACAACGTGCTCCTTCAAGCAGAATTTTTAAGCGTGAAGGGGAAATAGCTTTCGGTATGTTCAACTGTATGTAAGTTTTCATAACGGTTTGTGCAAAACGTTAACAAGATGCTTTGTTGATTTCCTTGGACTCGTGAAGGCTCGCTCGCTAAAATTCAGAGGTAAAAAACTGGAGTTCTGGCTAGGACTTGACTTGTTCAAATCCGGGAGCGTAAGGTAGAAGCTGGAATTCAGCCAGAAGCTGTTCCCACAGGACAAAAGCGGCTCTGGAAGTCACCGACTTTTGTAAAGCGGAATTTAAATTGTATTTTGCCCGTCTGCAGATGTACAAAGGAAGGTCGTTATGCAGCAGAAGTTCCTTAACTCGAGTGGTTGTTCCCCAGTTGTAGGGTTTTTTATGTCAAGCAACATTAAAAGAGTTTCCTTGCGTATAAAATAATATAAACAGAAATAAAGAAAAGCACACCTTCGGCTTGATCCGCACCTGCCTGCTCAGGCGCTGAGGTTAATTTACACCAGATAAGCTATGGAGCACGTCTGCAGTGAGGAGCACGTCATTAATTCCAGCTTTAATTAAACTGCAGTGTTTAACACAGGTATGTATACATTCATTAACCCAGACTGGCATAGTCTGTACTATTTTTTCAAAGTGGGACAAATAATTTTTGTTGAAAATGTATCAGAAAGCTATTTGAATAAGCACATCCCTTGTGAAACACAAGAATATTACTTACTTTCCTGACTACAGTGCTGTTTTCAGTGGATTTTTTTTGTTCTTAGAATTACATACCAGGCAGAAGCTGCTTGTAGTGTTCTCTCTTGCAGCCCTGCCAGAAATACCTGTTACACTTCTCTCTGAGCAGCTGTCAGGAAGTCACAGCAACTTTAAAAACTTTTACATTTAACAGTTTTCCTAGAGCAGCACCTCGCTGCTGCTTCATCACTTTTGGTCCAGGATGCACAAACTGTTCTTGCTTTGTGGGGTCTGGACAACCTTGCTTATACTAGAAGTATAGAAGGAATAATTATGGGAAAACCATGGGTAAAGAGATGTGCCAAATCCCAGCCTCAAATGCTGACGGCTAACCTTGGCCCAGCAGGAATAGATAATGCCGCTAACAATCTTGTTGTTCATTTAAAACAAAACTCTGATAAATACAGCAGGGAACCTGGATGTAATCGAGGTTTCTAAGAAGCTGCAGGACAGCTCTTCTGTTTTTATTGCAGGTGTTGCTGTCGTGGCCTTCCCTCCCCGTGATTATTTTACTGCCTTGACTGAGGAGCAGGATCATAAAAGCAGCAGTTCACCGCCTGGCTTGGACTCGTACCCCGTATCCTCCTCACCTGTAACCGTGAGACTTTATGGCCATTAGTTTTCCACTCGTTTCATTTTTGAAACTTAGTTATATTAATTTCCTGTAGGTTTTCTGTGGTTCTTGCAGAACAAGTTCTTTTGAAATGAAAAAGAGTGTCGCCTTTGGTTTGCGTTTACTAACCTTAAATTGACTCCATGCTTTCCGTATTTGAGAACTGTGAAGTGCATTGATTTTTCCCTGTACGTAACAAGCAGGTTCTCCAGCTGCTCTGCCCAGAGACAGAAGCCGATTACAAGTTCAGAATATATTGCTCGAAAATTAATCGAGACAATTTCTTAATTTGTTTATGTTATCGCCTTGATAAAAAATGCGATTTGGAAAGAAGAGTATGTTACAACTTGCCCGTGAGCGTTTTATAAAGCCACTTAAGCCATGAAATACTGTCTTACCCCTGGAGCTTGGCGACGAGAGAGAAGACAGATGAGAATTCAGGAGATGTTCACGTGAACCGCAGCGGTTGTGACTATAACTGGGCAAAACGAGGTCTGTATCTTTCAGAGGCCTTATTCCCTAAAGTGACCCAGAAACAGCGATGAGCATAGAAAGTCGATTTGTCAGAGTACAAGTTACGGCAGTGAGCTGGCAGCAAATATAGAAAAGGGGGAAAAAAATTAGGATGCAGAAGACCTGGATCAAGCTAAGAAAGTGCAGGTAATCCAAAAGGCTGTACGCGAGTGCGAAGATTAATTTGCAGCGTTCCCAGCCCTTAGCTACCCATTTCATTTGTTTTTAAAAGAGAATCCCTGCTATGGCTGGGATTTTTCAAAGGAGCCTGCGCTACGCTTCCAGTGGTGTTTGGAATATTAATTCCTACAGCAGTTACTTTGGTAACTGGTGGGTTGTTTTGCTGCACAATTCCCCTTTTGCCATGGTCCCCAACTATGAAAAAGCAATATAAGTGCCATAAAGTATTTTGTGTTAATTATTTGCAGCACTTCTACGTGATGAGAGGTAATTATTTTCTCTACTTTATGTGCTCTGAACTGAGTCACGGGAGGACCTTGGCCCAGAGAAGGGCTTACGTTTCCGAAGCCAAGGCTACGGTGGAATTTAGACGCTGGAGTCCAAGAGCGCAGCCCTCTGGCCCCTGCCTCGTTAGTCAAGTGCCGGACATAATTGGTGTGTGCGCCAGCGCATGCGCGGAAACACCTCCAGCTTTATCTCCCTGGAAAAGCCTGAAGTCCCCCTGCCCTTGTCCCACTGCTATGCCTTGGGCTGTGCTTTTTGAGGCTGGGAAACACAGATCCTCTGCCTGGGAATGGGACGGAGCCTGAAGTGGCGGAGATTCGGAGCGTATCTAACACTGGGGGTGAACTGGAGTCTCCAAAGGGAGACTTTTTGTGTACACTATAAATGGTTTCCTGATACGTTCCAGGCTTAATCACTTCTATCTCTCTTCTGCAAACTTGCAGTGAGATTATCGGTAAACAGTTGATCAATAAGATGTTAAGGGAAAATAAATGTCCGAAGGAAAGGAAGAGTTTCCATCAAATAATCAGACCTGCTTGGTTTAAGGAAGGCTTTAGTTAAACACAATGCAATTCTATGCCCATCAGAAAGCAGCAGTCGGTAGCAATAGCGATGGCCTGAGCAGAAGAGAAGCAGGAATTTGATGGCAGAGGTGGAACGTGGATTAGATCTGGAAGTTTCACCTTTGGCTCCAAGATGAATTGTAACGGCTTCGTCTAAACGCAGCGGAAAAACCTCACTGAGATTATCCCTGGGCTGGTTTCATCAGTGGCAGCAGTAGATGGTGCCGCTCTCAGAAGCTGGGAGCCAGCAGTAACAATTATGTTTTGTTCTATTTTATTCTATGTTTTTATAGCTGACACTGGCAAAACCACCAGCTTCTTGGAGCGCTGCCCGAAAAAGTGCTCTCTGCTGTTATTGCCACTAATGGAACGAAAACAGCGATAGCAAGGAAAGGAAAACTCGACCAAAAGGCACTCCTTCCACCCACCCTCCACCTGGCAAGGAAAGGCAAGGGTGTGAGTACAACCGGAGAAAGGGAACAACCTCAGAGAGGGTCGAGTCAGCACCTTCTACAAGCACTACATCCACGCAGAAAAAATGCCCGCAAAGAGGTGGTGCTGCACCAACCTTCTTATAACACTGGCCGTCTCTCCTCTTTGAACCCAGGCACTGCTCTCACCAGTTGAACAATGGGCCAGGCTTGGGTTAGATCACCGAATTTTTCCAGTTTGGTCAACGCTGATGGATTTTTATTTTTTTTTCTTCTAATTTTAAAACTCTTCCACCGCACCTAGAGGTAATGAAATCTGGCAGATGCTCTGAAATAGGCTGGCACAGAGAACTGCAGGAAACCGGGAACTTGGTCAAATAGTTTTAGTAGACTTATTTTCAGTTTTCCAACCTTCTGAAGAGTCACCAATTAACTTCCGCCCAATACCAATTCTCTTGGCATCATGTATGCAAATCATATGCAATTGGGAGAGATTAAAGGTTGAGTAATAGAACTACAGGATCTAATTCCTGCAAAATAACAGTAACAACCTCTTCAAGTGTGTTTATTTCCATTGCAGCTTAACCAAGGGAATCTCCATAAACAAGTCAAAATGTGTTACAGCTGAAGCCTCAGCCAGAGAACCTGGGGAACAGGAAGGGGATGGGTTTTGGGTTTTTTTTCTCCATGAAAAAAGAAAAAACATGTAGAAATCAGACACTTTGCTAAGTGTGTTTATAGCAAAAAGTCATGTTGCATGACAGTTTCTATAGAAACCTTTTTATAACTAAATGTCAGAACACTTTAAAGTCTCATAAATTTTTTAAGAAGGCAGTGGGAAAGTTAAGCTTGCCTTACATCCTTTGTGCCAGTTTTCCATATTTAAAAAGTTAGAGCATTTTTAAGGACAAAATATTAGGGGGGTAGTTTCAAATCCCAACCTCTGCTGGCAGGGATAAATCACTGACTGGTTTATTATATCAAAACAAATGACTGGGAAGACGCCTGGTCGCTCCCAGTACGTACCAGCTCTTCAGTTAATCACCTCAAAGATATTCTTCAAGTTTATAATTAGCCAGACCTGTGAGGGTTGTAAATCACAGCATAACGGAGATCTATCGATTTGCCTCAGTGAATGCTTTAACTCCGCGTTATAGTTTCACTAATTTTTGATATGAAATGATTTCACAATTTTCTGTGAACTATCAGTATCACTTGCCAGTTCCTAGAAAATAGGCCTTTACAGAAAATCTCAGACAGAGAGAATGATTTGAAACTACAATTTGTGGCCCATTAACAGGTTGGCCAATAAAAATACTCTGTACAGGAATGTGGGGTTGTAACTCCTTTTACTAGAAATGCAAGGAACATTTTATTTTAATACTAAAATTGCCAAAATGTATTTGCCAAGAAGTTACTACTGAATTTGAAGTTGACTCTGAAGGAGGAAAAATAAAGCCCATGCAGGGAAGAATGGTCATTTAAAGCTGGGAGGGTATTGTTTTAGGAGAAAGTATTGCTGAGGTTCCCCTGTGAATATATTGGCCTTTAAGACCATTTATTCAAGAGGACTGTACTTAAAATAGTTTTTTGATCTTATCGTCTTTTGTTCTCAGTTATTATTCAAGAAGCTGGATTTGGTTTTTGGTGGTTTAAGATTTACTTTTTTTTTTTCCTGTCTTTAAATATAACGTTCACACAGATTTGCTAATGATATGCATTAGGCAACAAAGGTTATAAATTCTACTGCAAAGACCACGATTCCCAAAATAGGCCATTACATTACGTTTCAGTGTAATGATTTCCTCAGAATAGTTACTCACTTTATAAGTTATAGCTCTTACCTCTTTTATCTTTTTACTGTTTATTTGCAGACTGCTGTGTGACAGAATGGAAACCAAGGTGAAGTTGCTAACCAGTCTGTTACTGGGGTAATTCATCATTCCCAACACATTTAGGAGCAGTGTCGCGCCAAGTTGAACAGCTCTCAGGTTCCACTTAAAAAGAAAATGTTCAGCTGTGAGCAAAGTCACTTGAAGTGGTTTTGTATCTGTACGTGAGAATGTTTCAGGAGTAAAGAAACATCCCATTTTTGGTCATAACCAGCAGTACCTCATGTATTCCAGTGAATGGGAGCAACGTCCAGCACAAATGCGGCTCCTGCAAAGGAGTGTGAGCAAAGTGAAGATAAGTGTTTATTGGCAACGCGACTCTGAGTGAAGCCTGTGGCTGTTGTGGGCTCTGAAACAATCTGTTGCCCATCTGGCATCTCTTTGATGAGATGGGCAGTGTTGGGATGCGATTTGACAGACCTGAAGTCTGATCCTGTATTACTGCAATTCCTAAGTGCTCGGAGAAGGAAACGTTAATCAAAATATCTCTGGTATTAAAATGGGTTTAGCAGTCAGTTGGGAGGACTTACCGTGGCACAGCACTTGTCTCAACAAAATTGCAGTCTGGACGTGCTGAGTTGTGCTAATGGTTAATTACCAAAGAAGCCTGGGACTAAGCTGAAGCTACAGAGAGGGGTTAGGAAGCTTTGGCCTCACCAGAATACCGAAGGTGTCACTTGCTCACTGTGCTGCTCTAGGTTGATAATTTGATAAGAAATTCCATTTGTTTCTTCATGATCCCCACTGTTACTGCACTGAGAATGACGGACGTATTTAAATTTGTTAGAAAAAATGGTGAAAGGAACTTCTTTTGGCACTTAAGGTATATTTCGGAGGCAATCTGCATTTCTGAGATAAACGATTGAGCCTCTAGGTGCTCATCACTGAACTAATTACAGGTGTTGATAACTGAATCTACATCTTTTGGTTTGAAATTTTCAGTTTCCTAATGAAACAAAAGGAGCAGCTAGAGCTTGAAACAGTGGGCATAATAAAGACAAGAGGGATTTGGTATTGTTTACACTTTGTTTGCATGAAGTGGTGTTAGCAATCAGGGATTTTTATGGAAGCTTTGGATTTGCAGCAACTGATGGATTCCACACCCTCACTGCAGGAAACACAGCAATCACATCATTTCTAAAAACTGTTTGGATTTCTCTTTCATATAAGAAATCACTTACCTTAAAGATAAGAAATCACTTATACTAGGATACAATCCTAGTATCTCGTACACCTGGGGACATCAGATGGGTCTTTAAAATCCAGCAGATGTTCTAAATCTCAACTTTTATTTTATCTGCACAGATCTAAACTTGTTTGTACTTTTGAACACGGACATTTATACCTGAGTGCATCTTTAATTCGGAAAGAATGTTTGTAACGCAATTCTCTCTTAACACTCTAAACCCATACAAATGAAAAAATATAATATGGCTTGTATTACTTCAAAGCTTCAGGAGCACGGGGAAATTAATCTTCAGCTTAGAAGAGCTACAAAAGCAACTGCTGGGGATGGGTACATTACTCTTAATTAACAAGGAATTTAGTGAGCTAAATTAACTTACCGCAAAGTGGCTTATCTGTATAATGGCATCAAGTCAGCAGCACAGCCAAAGTTACACTTAGAGATCACAACACTTTTCTGCTATTTTTTGCAGCAATTTTGAAACAGAATGAAAGGAAGTTTTAGAAAACCGGTGACTGTTTAGAGTGCAAAGCGTAAATGTGTAGGGCTTTGTTTTGAAAGCAATGTAAAGTGAGTAACAGCACAAACATATGTATACAATGTCTGCATAGAGAAGGAAGGTCTTTAATCAATGAGATGAAATTCTTCAAGGAAAATACATAAATACATACATGCATTGGCTCACTGTCCTCTTCCTCTCTTGGGTGGAGCTGGCTGGAGACTGTTACCCCTTGCATTTCATCCCGAGTTGCACCATCTCAGCATCTTCCTGAAGATGTTTTCTGCTCCTGCAGATAGAATCATATACTTGTCTAGGTTGGAAGAGACCTTTAAGATCGTCTAGTCCAACCATCAACCTAACTCTGATAAAAAACCATCACTAAACCATGTCTCTAAGGACTATGTCAGCCCGTCTTTTAAATCCCTCCAGGGATGGTGCCTCAACCACTGCCCTGGGCAGCCCATTCCAAGGCTCTCAGTGTAAAAATATTTCCTAATATCCAATCTGAACCTCCCCTGGCGATGCAGCAGCATGAAGGCTTGCGAGAGGGTTCCCTGACCTGTAGCACATCTCACAGCACAGGTTAGCAAGGACTGGTTAGGCTTACACAATTTTATTTTCACTGTTACAAAGCAGTTAGCAGGTACAAAGAACTCAGCTGAGGGCAGTACTGGCTGACCTGAAGAAGCACTGGCCAAAAGGACCATAACCTGTGATACCAGCCCTGGGCTTTGGGACTTCTGGAAGAAACTGTGCGGTAAAATGGGATCATTCCCAAAGGTAGAAGATTAATTTTTCTAATGAGAGAACTGCATTTGTGGATTGTTGGCTTGTACAACCTCTGTACTGTATTAATGTGCCCGCTGATGTCTGGGGGCAGGGCTCCAAAGGACTCTGGTGTTTTACTTATCAGTGCCCAATATTGATTGTTCTTTTATTTAAAATGATACTTTAATTCTCCAGGTACCTGCTTGAGGGTGTACTGCAGTTTAAAATAGGTTGACATTTGGGTTCAAGCGGGAGTATTTCTGTAGGTCTGTTTGGTTATTGGTGCTGTTGCTTTTCAGGCTGAATTTGGTGGTCTCCCTCCCTCTTCCTTTCCACAGACCACCTCCAACGGACAATGGCAATATCTTTGATCTTTCCTGCTCTCTTCCTGCAGCACTCTGTAGTTGCCTTTTAGTGCAGACAATTCCTTCATTTATCCGTGCGATGTGAACACTGGGGGGAAAAAAGATGAATACTTTTAGCTCTAAAATGCAATCTTTTAAACAGCTTTTGAGAAGGTAATCACTATAGGTAGGATTAATTATCAGAAACATACAGGTGAACCAGAGCATCCACCTTCAAACTGGAACAATTAACAGTGTCATTAATTACTCTGCTTTCACTAGTTCATTACCTTCACTTAACTGTAAAATGTTTTAGCAGATCCATAATTTCTACTGCTATAGCTTCATCTGGCAATTATTTCTGATATGTTTCAGTGTTTCTAGCAGTATATTCTAGCAGAGCAATCTTTTTCATGGTCCCAGCGCAATTTATATCGCATAATCTATGTATGACATGATTTGCATAGGCTTTGAGGACACAGTATTTAGTATCTCTACTTCAGTTTCGTAGCTTGACCTGAAAATCAGTTTGTAAATACTCACTAGCATACTTTTCACTCTTTTCACTTTTTTTTTTTTTAAAATCTTTTCTATGGATAATTTTATAGGTATCAGGATTAATGTTTTCTAAATCCTTAGGCATAAGAAGCCTATACCTCATAGCCTGTGCTGGAAGAGAGATTTCATAGCTTTAAAATGCAAATCTTCATCTGAAATTTGAAAAAAAAATCAGGTATATACTTATTTTTCAGTTACATTTGTCAAAGAATGGTGACCTGTGAAAATCTTGTTTTCCTAATAATATGAAATTTTCTTTAGATCAGATCTCACGCTAATAATGTG
Source organism: Gallinago jamesoni (assembly GCA_025769975.1). Taxonomy (NCBI): domain Eukaryota; kingdom Metazoa; phylum Chordata; class Aves; order Charadriiformes; family Scolopacidae; genus Gallinago; species Gallinago jamesoni. Next base: position 31,988,739 of record JAOQGH010000004.1, read on the forward strand.
TTATAATTGTTATTGTTATAATAGTTGTCCTGTTTCTTGGTTTAAGTATGAAGGCTAAGCTAATATTGTTCAGGACAGGGTGAACCTGGCAGAACTCAAATTCTCTTGCAACAAATGCATGAACTATTTACAAATGTCTTTCACACCTCTGATTTCCAAAAATTAAACATAATGCAAATATTGAAGAAGGAGGAACATTACCTGTTTATTAGGGAAAAGGAAGCCCTTGAGCAGCCCTGACAATTTTTTTAATAATACACCAAAAAGTACTTTATTGTTTGCTCATAGTTTTAAAATTAATTTTAGAAGTAATGAAGGTCCAAGATTCTGTGTAGTCTTAACTTGCTACCTTTGGTTTGGAACAAAGCAATTTCCAATGACACTATTGTCGTTTGGTGTTGGTTTTTTTCTGTAACTGGTAAACCTGTCTCTAAAATGGCACTTTAAACCTAGTCACCAAGAATTCTCATTATGCTGGTTTGAGGAATTAGATTTTATTGATAAGAACTTATTCACATATACCCATTTTAACTCAGCGTGTATTTCCAATTTCCTTTTAAATACTACTATTTCTCAGGTTTGGATTCTCTTTTGCTTCTTCTTTGCGGTTGGTATCTAAAAATGGACACAAATATTTAAATTATTCTTCATTCATTTATAGCAATGATGACAACTTTAAGAGCTAAATTTACTGTGTGGCAAATGACACTGCAAGTAAATATGCTAAGGAGAATTGAATTTTCCAGGTGAATAACCTATTTTACTTTTTAAAGAAAGCACTGACTATCAGAGTGAAACATTTTGTAGAGAGGGAGGCTTTGTAGCAGGGGAAATTTCTTTTGTAGTGACCCCCAGAAATACGTTCCTTCTATTGGGATGGTGATGGCTGCAAGCCTTCTCCTGCCCATCCACCATTACATGTTGTTTTGCTACAGGAGGGTGACTTTTGCTGCAGGTGCAGCACCCAGGCATTGGTTTACCTGTTTGGATGCTTTGTAACTTCTTTGGTGTTTCTGATGCAGAGTAAAATTAGAAAATGAGATGAGCTTGGGTTGTTGTGCCTACTAACCCCCCCAGTGGAGCTCATGGGTTCACCCCAGATCAGTTTTATTTTGTTGTCATTCTGCATTTCAGCCTCTGTGGGTGGACTTGTACCTAAGGAAGGTATTGACACTGGGGAATTTGGGGAAACGACACTTTCTGGGAGCGATGAGCCACGTTTTGCCTCAGGGAGGGAGAGGGTGTTCAGGCCTTGGCCTCCTTGAGACGCCTCCATCATGACAGTTCTTGAGGCGATTTCCCTCGTAAGGGAGCCCCAAACTCTCTCCTCAAGAGTGCTCAAGTCCATCCCTAAAATCTGGCTCGAGATACGTTACTGTGGGGATGAAGTTCACCCTCTGACCCCCGTTTATCCCCACACACCCCGAAGGGGTTGGCAGCCTGAGGCCGCTCCATGTGCTACCGAGCTCCCCTCGAGTCTCCTCGGCTCCCCGCCGCCGCCCTCCTCTCCTCACGGGGGATGTGCGTCCCTTCCACTACCCCTTTGTGCGGCCCGGGGCTGGCGGGGAGGCCGAGCCCGCTGCTCCCTCACGGGGCTCCCCGGCGGAGCCTCCCCGGACCTCAACCTCCCCCCCGGAGAGGGCGGCGGCCGCGCCCCGGCGGTGGCGGGGAGGGGAGGGCCGGGCCGGGGGCGGGGAGGACGGCGGGGCCTGGCGAGGCTCCCCGCGCCCCTCCGGCGGGGCCGTGCCGTGCCCCGCGGCTTACCCCGCCGCCCGCCCGCCCGCCCACCGCTGCCGCCGCCGCCGCTCCCCCCCTGCTCGCTCTGCAAGATGGCGGCAGCAGCCGAGCGCGGCGCGGAGCTGCCCGCGGAACTGCCGCGGGGGGTTCGGCCGCCACCGCTGGGCCCCGAGGAAGTGGCAAGGCGGCTGGCGAGCACCCGGCGGGAGCTGAGCAACAGGCGCAAGATCCTGCTGAGGAACCTGCCGGCCGAGAGCAGCAGCCAGGTACGGCCGCCGCCTCCCCTCAGCCGGCCGGTGGCGTGGCGCGCTGTGCCCGGGGGCGGGGGGCCCGACCCAGGGCGGGGGGCTGCGGGGAAGCCGCTCTCTGTGGCCGGCGGGAGGGAGGTGCGGGGCTGCCCGCGTTCTCCCTCGTCCCCGGGGGAGTTCGGGGGGCTGCAGCTTCCCGTCCTTCCCCCCCCCCCACCCCCTCCCCGGCGGGTCCGCTCGGGCTTCTCCTCCCGACGCCTCCTTTGGCAGGCGGCTTTGTTGCCGCCGGTGGCCGCGGTGCCTGAGGAGAACGGCTCCGGAACGTCCTTCCCCGCGGCGGGAGGAGTCGCCCCCATCGGCCGGGGGAGACGCCGGGCTGGTGGGGGTCGGCACCGTCCCGCTGCCGCCGTTACCGGCCCGACTGGCGGCGGCCGGGACCCCAAGGGCGTGAGGGAGCAGCCCCGGTGGCGGGGCAAAGCCGAGGGGGGGGGCCTCTGAGGGAGCGTTTCTGTGCCAAGGTGTGCAAATGAGCACGGCTAATGAGTGCGCTAATGGCACTCCGGTGAAGGGGGGCAGCGGCCCCTCCGTGGCCCCGTTAAGGGAGCTGCAGCGGGGGCACCATCCGGCGGGTTGGAATCATGGAGCCGGTATGTCTGGGAGAGACCTTTAAGACAGAATCCTAGAACTGTCTGGGTTGGAAGGGACCTTTCAGATCATGGAGTCCAGCCACCAACCCAGCACTGCCCACACCCCCCCGACCCATGTCCCTCAGCACCACATCTGCCCGGCTTTGAAATCCCTCCAGGGATGGCGACTCCACCATGTCCCTGGGCAGCCTGTTCCGATGTTTGATAACTCTTTTTGTGAAGAATTTTTTCCTAATATCCATCCTAAACGTCCCCTGGCTCAACTTGAGGCCGTTTTCTCTTGTCCCATTGCCTGTTCCTTGGGAGAAGAGACTGACCCCCCTGGCTACCCCCTCCTTTCAGGGAGCTGTAGAGAGCGAGAAGGTCTCCCCTCAGCCTCCTTTTCTCCAGGCTGAACACCCCCAGCTCCCTCAGCTGCTCCTCACAAGACTTGTGCTCCGGACCCCTCACCAAGTTGAACCATCAACCCACCACCACCAAAACCACCACTAGCCCATGTCCCTCAGCACCGCATCTACCCATCTTCTAAATCCCTCCAGGGATGGTGACTCCACCACTTACCCTGGGCAGCCTTTTCCAGTGCTTGACAACCCTTTCACTGAAGAAATTTTTCCTGATATCCAGTCCTGCAGATCCATATCAAGTTTCTGTGTAAAAAGCAAAGCTAAAAAGCTTCAAGCCTGGGTTGGTTTTATTTTTTTTATTTTTTTTCCAGAGGTGAGCAGTGCACACTCAGTGAAGGTGTTTTTCTGCAATCTGTTGGTGCTTTAGGAAAATTCCACTCAAATTACTGCAATTCAGAGGAGAAAATTGGTGAACTCTTAAACCTAATGCATGTGAGTCAGATTTTGAGGTGGTGTAGTTACGCAGTCACTTACCAGATCTTTACCGGCTCCAAATACTCAACTTGAAGCACAAGCATTAAAAAAATGTAGTTGCAGCTTTTGTTCTAAACCACTCCTTGTGTCTCTTCCCCTCTCTTTCTAAAGCTCCAGCGGGTAAATGCAGGACGTGAAGACTTACCATTTTCTCCCTAACTCCGGTAGAAAGGGAGCATTCATTTCCCAGAGAATCTTTCAGCAATCGGTGTAATTTGATGCAGAGTAACGAGCTTGCTTGTGGCCGCGCTTCTTCTCGATGTTTTGTTCTCAGGTATTCGGTGCCTTTCGGTCTGCCTGGCCGTGTGATTTTAGGTAGCTGGAGTTTTAGGGGCGTGGGTTTTGTTATGACCCTGCCTGGTGTTGTACACGCAGAGCCTCACCTCTGGATGTAGTGACTTGATGACCTAATCAATAGCAAACGCGCGGCTTGGGAAACCCTGCTAATCTTTGTCGTCTCTTCAAGAAGCCAACTGTGTTGACAGAGAGGTATTACTGGCATATCACAAGGCTGCTGGCTGTGGGTAGCCAGAACAGGATCACTTTGTCTGACACTCCAACAGTTGTGTTACTCACTCCTGGTGCACGCAGCAGGTACTTCACCAGTTCGCCCGTGGACGGGTTAAAAGCACATCTCGCCTATAGGGAAGCCATCAGTTTTGGCATTACTCAGTCAGACGAAGAATGCTGCAGGGAAATACTAAGTGTGAAGGTCTAATTTGGTGGCCACGTGGTGTTTTGGAAGTTGGCCATTTTGTTTTGATGACTTAAAAGTGGCACTTAGATGCTTTTTTCTCCAATACAAGGTTCTTATGTTCACCTGTTACTAGGCTAGAACACTACCGCCACGTACAGATCCTGAAATACAGTTTCAAAAGATGTCATTTTAATTTTTAAGATCATTGAGCTATTGGTGTTGGCATGCAAAGGCAGACTAGTTGTGCTCTCGAGAGGAAGTTTCTGTCCTGGAGCAGTTTTGGAAAGGAGAAGTATGTTTGTGGTCAGGTGTGTTAAGTATACCTGTGTATTTGGCTGTTCCAAAAATTACCATGAAACTTTACATTCCTTAAATGAAATTAACACCCTTGGTAAACACCCTGCAGAGTTGTTTTGTCTGCTGTTTTCTTCTCGAAATGATTGGTTAGCCAAGTAAAATCAGATATTGCTGCCCTGGCCAATTTATTCCTCATCAAGAAAGAAGTCATCATTGTTAAAATGCAGCAAAGTCTTCCAGAATAGCTTTCCATAAATGTAATTATTCATCTCTAATCATTGGGATGTTGGGGTTCCTATCATTTGTTGTTATTATGTAAAGAGTGAGGACAAGATTTACCCAAATAGTTTTCAAGTGGAAAAAGGCTTTTCTGCTGATACAGATTGGTGATGTTCAGTGTTGTCAGACAGTTCATCATCTTCAAAATGAGTATGAAACTCACTTTTTTTTTTTTGAGGTGAAATCAGGTAATGAACATTTTCCTCTGCCAGTTGTAGCTACATATTAACCTTTTTTATTTATTATTGTACTTGTAATCTTCTATTACTTTTGGAGTTCCACCTGTGTTATACTGAATTAAAAAAAAAAAAAAAAGATTACTCCTAAGGCCACAGATGAAATGTACCTTAGCCATGAAGTTTCTGAACCAGAAACAGCAGAGCAGAGGTTTGTACTCTTAGAAACCAAACAAACAGGGATCATTAAGTGTCAGAAGCCTTCAGCACTTTAGGTGCTGGGTGGCTATTGCTAAGGGGCGAAGGTTGCCCACGTTTGAATCTTGGCAAGCGGGGTTTCTCTAAATGCACTTGGTAACATCTGTGTTCCTAAGGAAATCCAGAGCCTGTTTTCAGGACGAGGGAGAGCCTGAAGAAGGCACTTTGCAGTCTGTCACACCGAGGAAGTCAGCCGGTTCCCTCAGGAGCTATTTTCATTGAGTGTCACTATGAAACAAACCCAAAGGGAGAACGAATCAAGTCAACATTGTGTCAAGAAAATTCTTTCTGCGTTGGGCTTTATAGCTCAGTCTGCATATACATACTTGCAGGATTGGTATTTTTTCAAGCAATTCTCTCACTATGGCCATGGAGAAAGATGTTTTTGTGACAGATCTGCAGTAAACATTTTTATTAGCACCTTCACTGTTCTTGAAGGCAAAGTCTCAGTTTTGTGTTTAGTTGGCGAGTCAGTACTGATGTGTCACAGTGAAATTGCTGTCCCAAAGTGGGGTCATTTACCCGGGGTGCAGATGCCAGTATACACACAGAGTAGAGGTATTATCTATTTATTGCATTTCTGCAGGGATGGGTGCTGGGTGGTGATCCACAAAGCCAACCCCCCAGCCTAAAAACTCTTAGGAATATTTATACGGTTCGCAACACAGAAATACATACCCTTAATTATAATTATTGGTTAGTACCTTAACAATTTCTATTGGTTAGTACATATTGCTTTCATTTAAAGCTACAAGGTCCTTTAATTGATGTGGGCATTGGGGGGTTAGTCCAATTCCAGCATCCAGTTGAGTTGGGGGTCGCCATCTCCTGCTGCCACCTTTACCTTTCTCCCAGTTCCTGCAAATTTTTGTTGACTTTATGCCTTATCCAGTAGCTTCCTGGTTTTCAACCAGTTTCAGTGCCTTCTGTTGTGGGATGTTTATTATTATCAGCCTCCTGTTCTTCTCCAAGGGTATATTCATTAGAAAGGCGTTTATTATTTATTCCAAGTGTCTGGTTCCACAGAACCTTGTGACCTTTTTACAGCTCTTTATGAGCTGAGAGTGAGAGATTCTAAAATACATTTTACCTTTTTAAAGTATGTTTTACCTTCTTAAAGCACATCAGAATCTTCCAGACTTGCCAGTTAGTTCCCCATATCCATCCTCATCTGGTTCATCCAGTGCAGTACCTGATCTGTACACATTATCAAACATGTAATAGGAGCTAAAAATGGACATGTGCTATTGCTGTCACCTCTCCAGATCTTGAGATGAAGCACCATTGATAGCTGTGATATTTTTGTTCCTTTTTAGATTGCTGAACCTCTAAAATTAGATAAAAATGCACTGTTGCTGCTCTTGACTCATTTTTACTAGTTGGGTCAGTGTTGTGAGTAAAACAGCTTCCCAGATCAACTCCTGTTTTTACTAATGTCACATTTTCTATCATTTTAGCTATATGTGAACTATATTACAAGTCTACTGAGTATTTTGTTCTACTTAGGGAACGTTCCTTCTCCTCTCCACCTGATCTTCTTGCTCCGAAGCTCTGGGACAGGTGTACTCCTCTACCTTGCAAATCTCCTTGCAAGATTACTCTTCCCAGTGTGATCATTTTATGGCTGCATTAGGATGAAGGGCCATAAGCAGGACACAAGGAATTCTAGCTGGGCAGTGATTCGTGATGTTTTCTGGTAAGGCAGGGAAGATTGTCCCATAGGTGTTGCTCTTCTGTTTGAAAAATGTCAGTTAGTGTATCTGTTGTTGGTGGTGTTAATATTCTCTGATGCAGTGGTGTGGTAAGACAGATATTTGTATCAAGAACTTTTGCAAAGAGACTCAAAGGTAAGCTTAGTTCTAGTAATTTGGTTTAGTCTGGTTTTATCTGGTTTATTTGTTTTATTGCTTGGCAATGAAGCAGCAGTCTTTTGGTAGTCTCTTGCGATGGCCTCCTTGTGTGTGTATCTCCTCCATTGTCATCTCTGATGAATCAACGAATCCATTTCAAGAGGGAGGAGCGCCATCATGTATGATGCTGAAAGTCCAGCGTTCAAAGTCACGCGTGGCAAATTGAAGGTCCTTGGAACTATTGTAAAACTGCTCTGAGTGATTCTGGAGGGAGGAGAAGCCTGGGCAGGAAATGGATGGAGGGCAGCCTCGAGGAGAAGGACTTGGGGGACTTGGTGGATGAGAAACTCCACATGAGTCGGCAACGTGCGCTGGCAGCCCAGAAACCCCCTGCACCCTGGGCTGCGTCCCCAGCAGCATGGCCAGAAGGGCTGGGGGGGGGGATTCTGCCACTCTGCTCCACTCTGGGGAGACCTCACTTGGAGTCCTGTGTCCAGCTCTGGAGTCCTCAGCACAGGAATGACATGGACCTCTTGGAATGAGTCCAGCAGAGGGGCACAAAGATGATCAAAGGGCTGGAGCACCTTGCCTAAGAAGACAGGCTGAGAGAGTTGGGGGGGTTCAGCCTGGAGAAGAGAAGGCTCCGGGGAGACCTTCCAGCCCCTTCCAGTCC
>JAOQGH010000004.1:32006049-32019941 GCA_025769975.1 Gallinago jamesoni
GAAGGGGCCTCAACCACCTCCCTGGGCAACCTGTTCCAGTGCTCCACCACCCTCATAGTAAAGAACTTGTTCCTAATCTCCAATCTAAATCTGCTCTTCTCCAGTTTATACCCGTTAGCTCTTATTCTGTCATTGCCGGTCTTTGTGAACAGACTCTCCCCAGCTTTCCACCTTTTATGTGTATGTCACCAAGATTACACTTGCTTCTCTTTTTTGACTTTATAAACTGCTACAAGGTAGTCACAGACCAGAACTTGCTTTAAAATCCCCTGTGGATGTTTACGTTTTAACTGGAAATGGTTTAGACTATTGTAACTAATGATTATTAATGCATGAAAGATGTTAGCACTTTCTGGCTGGCCGTAGGACCGTGAGGTGGTAAGGGTACAGTGGGTGGTACAGTGCTCCCTACATCCATGGCTGCATGAACCTTCAGTTACCTGTAGGATGATGACAAGATTGTCCATGGTTACTGTGTTCTTGTAGGACCATGACATGGGTCAGAGGTGGTGGGTGTTGCTCCCTTTGTCCACAGCTGTGGCTCACTGCAGACTATTACATTTTAAATTCACAGGGTACAAGGCAACAGGTGGCAACTGAACTAGAGGAGTTCCCCTCTGAACTTGAGGGAACACTTTTTCACTGTGGGGTCACCCAGCACTGTAACAGGTTGCCCAGAGAAGTTGAGGAATCTCCATCCTTGGAGATAGTAAGAACTGATCTGGACATGGCCCTGGGTAACCAGCTCTGGGTGGCCCTGCTTGAGCAGGGGTTTGAACAAGGTGACCTCCGGAGGTCCCTGCCAACCTCAACCAGTCTGTGATTCTGTCATTGGATGAAATGCTTTATGGGCTGAGAACCCAAAAAAGATGTGTTAACCCCCAAAGTGAGAATTTATAGATGCTGTCCTCGAAGAAATTCAGTACAATCGTAACGTGTTGACTTCAATAGAAAATTTGGTTGCTTTTTGTTTCCCAAATGTAACATTTTGTTGTGTTACAAGTAGTGAGGTTGTGTGTTCCTGTGTTTCTGTAGTCACTCTTTGAGTTAATTACTCATGAAGTCTGGTTGATAATGTCAAATATTAAAATACATGTTACAGCATATCTGTCTATCCATTGCTTCTTCAGGCTAAATCCCAAACTCTTTATTTTTCCTGTGACTTATACTAGTGGGTTTCGGGGATAGTGAGAGTTACAGTAATTACCTTTGTAGCTGGAGAGAAGCTGTAGTTGGTGATGTGATTTGTTTTGGTCTCTTACAGCGTTCGTTACCCTGTTAAACGGAGAGCAGGCTCAAAGCGCCATTCGGAAATTTCACCAGTATTCTCTTCGGGGAAAAGAAATCTCTGTGCAACTCCAACCAACAGATGCTTTGCTGTGCGTTACTAATTTGCCCATTTCGTTTACGTTGGAAGAGTTTGAAGAACTTGTGCGTGCCTATGGCAATGTCGAGAGGTGTTTTTTGGTCTATAGCGAAGTTACCGGCCATTCCAAGGGCTATGGCTTTGTGGAATATATGAAAAAGGACTCTGCTGCGAAGGCGAGACTGGAACTTCTGGGGAAACAGTTGGATGAGAGCACTCTCTTTGCACAGTGGATGGACGTGAACCAGCTGACGACAAATCTTATTCACTCCAAGTGCCTTTGTGTAGATAAATTTCAAAAGGACTACGTTGATTCAAAAGAACTGATCCAAGCTTTCTCACTGAAGTATAAACCTGTTTTCTGCCAGGTATGTTGAGTTTGTATCTTTTGGAAGATGCTGGTCGTGACTTAAGAGGCTCTGTATTTGCATCTTCACTGCTTGCTGTCTTACCTTTTTATTTTTCATTTAAGTAATGAATGGTTCCGCATCTGCATTGCAATACACAATGTGCTACAGATGCTTTATTGGTGTGGGTTTGCAGTCATCTGGGAATTCTGCAGGAGACCACTCCCATGAAGCACCAATAAAATGTTTATAAGACATCCCCTCCTCATGTATTTTATTGAAAATAACTTTAGAAATATTTTAGAGCACTTTTAAAGTAAACGTTGATGATGGTTTTATTGCTTAGTAAAGAAAGCCAGTGTGTATGAATACCAAAAGCGTAACAGTTTATATGATGAAGAATTTATAGTCATAATTCACCTATTTAAGAAACCTCTACAAATACCTAATGTGTTTTTCCCTAACTGGAGAAGATGCAGGCTTCGGATCTCCTAGTCGGACAGGCTTACCAGTGGTAGAAGTGGTACATCTTTTGGAAAGCTTTGCAGGTACAGAAGAAGTAGATCCTTACCAGCCTTTGCCAGTGAAGAGGTTTCCTTCTCTTCACCATGGCTTGTGAGACACTAGACCACAAATAAAAGGTTGCTCGTAGAAGTGGTGCAGACCAGCGTAACATAAACAGGCAGTAAGAAAGCAAGCTTGCTTTATAGTCACACAGTTGGGTTATGACTTCAGTTGTTTGTTATTTTTTTTTTCCTTAAGTATCTTGGAAGGCTGCCCAGGGATTAGCTTGGGCAGGGATAAAGTAACCAGAGCTCCTCAGCATCTAAGACTGGAAGGTCCATCAGGCTGTCTAGTCTGACCACCTGCAGGCCATCACATTTTCCCTACTGCCCTTTCCAAGCCCCGGCACTTGGCTCGAGCACATCCTTATGTGATCCAAAAACACCAGGAGATGCCTAAATTGGAAATAACTCTTTCCAGAACCTGCCCATCCCTTGTTATTTTGTGCTTGTGTCTGTTTTCTCAGTTGAAGGTATCTGGCTTCAGCTTGACCTCACCAATGACTAGATTGAGGAGCCTTTGCTCCCCTGTTTTCTTCCTGTAAGAAGGTATTAAACACTGTAATCAAGTCACTTGCTCAATCTTTGTTTAATGAGCTAAACAGATTGATCTTTTAAAGTAATTTCCTTCAGGGCACTTTTCCAGCTGTTAGATAATCCGGAGGCTGTTATCAGCTCCCCCAAAGAAGTTTCAACATTCTTTTAAAATTCTGAAGTTCAAAGACTAACAGGCTTGTTTGATGAAGATGGTTTTCACTAACATTTTTCTGTTGTGCACTTAAAAATTGACTTCTCCCTTCTTAAATCGTAATGATACATGTGTCACACCTGGGGTAGGTGAGGAGGGTCTCTGTGTGTATGCATTCTATCACTAAATGTCACTAAATACAGGAATTAAACAGGATGCTTTTGAATTAGGAAATAGGCACCCAGTCAAAACTGTATCCTAGAAAATACTCTTGGCACGTTCTCGTATTCCCTATCACTTGTGTAAGCACACCGTGTAATAGGCTAATAGGTAGATTGCACAAGTGTGATAACAGAAGGAAAATAGGTTGACTTATGATAATTTAGGATTTATTCTCAGTGATTCTGTATCTATTTTATTTATTTTTGTATTGATAATATTGTCTTTTCTTTTTATTAGTTTAGTATCAGTATTTAGTAGTTCATTGTATTCATTAGTATCATTGAAGTAGTTTAGTTTCTTTTTCAGACCATAAGTCTCTCTAGCTCTCATTTTTCCCTGAAGGGAGAGAGGTTAAAGAGAGCACCTGTTGTTCATTCAGTGGCCATGATGATAGAGAACAACCAGGAAGGACACTTTGTCTGGAAAACTTCACCTGGAAGAATGAATAAGTTTCAGAAAAGCAATGAAAATGTTCATTCACACTCTTGTTATTTTACAACAGCCTCTCTTCCTTTCGCCAGCCCAGCCTTCACACTGCTCCTGCCCTTAGATTGTCCCTCATGTTGGGTCCCTCTGAACATTTTGCCCATCCCCAGGTGTGGCTTCTTCAATGTATCTGCTATGGCTTAGTTCTGCTGGTAACTGGTGCCCCATTTCATCATGTAAATATGGTTTTTAATCTAAAATTCTTAGCTGAACTCATGAAACAAACTCTGGTTCATTTCATTTTATTCCAAAGTTACCATTTTTTGAAATCAGTTTGCTTTCTTCTCTACTGACAATCGAAATGTTCTGTCAGGAAGAGCTGAAGCCAGATACTTCTACGTGGGTCTTACAAAAATGTGGCATTTCCTAGAACTGAGAAGAACATGTTTTGTCCTTTGCTTCAAGAAAATAGATCAGAAAAGCTCATTCCTTCCTTATATCAACTTTAAATTGTCACCCGGAGGTTTCCTCTGTTATCTAGATAGGGACAGATGGCTTTTCTCAGTACCTGTTTACTTGAGAAGTTTAAAAATTCCCGATCTGTTTGCAGGAATACTGATGGCTGCACTTTCACATTAAGGGAGTTTTTAACTGTGCATGAAACAGCAATACCTTCCATAGCTGCAAACTATTCTTTTCATAAGTACTTCAGCTCTTTATCAGTGCAGCTAAACTGATATCAAAATAAAACATAATGCTTCTCCACATAGACACATGTATATATACACACGTAGCATATACATCTCTGTGTGTGTATTTATGTATCAAAATATGTGTGTTCTTCAGAGCTCTTCCCCGAGGCCGGTCTTCAACCATGGCATTCAAGATCTGACCACCCTATTTGTTTTCAAAATCTTTGATTTTTTTATTTCAATTGTTAGTGCGACCTAGTAGTTGGAAATATGTTGTTTTTGTCTGGGGATATCTAGAGGAGATTTCCTCTCCACATCAGAGCTAATATCACTGTATCGTTTCTGTTCATTTTGGAACTGGAGATTTTTACCAAAGCTTTATTCCCTCCCTTCTCATCCCTCCCCCCCCTTTTTTTTTGTTTGATTTAAATCTGCTCATTCTGCTATAAAACTCTGCAGACAAAGGCCAGAGCATTGTTTGACACATAAGCCTGTTTCCAGTCTGCTTGATTGATCGGTCTGGCATCTTCTCTTGGCATTAAATACAACCACAGACTTCATATTCTCCTAAAAGGCAGTATATATTGGTGGAATTTGCTTTGTTACGTGTTTCAGCAACTCTCATGTAGTCTGATGAATGGCATTTTTATTATTGTAGGCTTAAAAACTGAACAATAATGAGTTCATAATTCTTACTTTGCAAAATAAAAATTATGGTAGCATACAGCTCTATTTTCAGTTTCCTTCTCCTTCCTTTCTGATTCTGAGAACGTATGTTAAATCTGTTTCATAGCTCGGGTTCTCCATGAGATTAGGTGGAAGTGAAGGTTGTAAATCAAGTAGATAGAGCATGTGTACCAAATATAATCTGAAGTTATGATATTCAGTTTATATCAAGCACATTTGTGAAAGAAACATCCTGATTTGGGTAGGCATTAACGTAGGATGTCCATTATTTGTGAAGTATTTTGCAAGGGATCGGTGAAAATATTGCAAGGCAGTTCCTGAAATTCTGCGTTTTGTTGAGTGTGTCGTGAAATGTTGTTTCAGTTTGCTCAGGATGGAGACAGTTGTATTGGGGACTTCGCGGTGGTCGAGTATGAAACCGCCGAGCAGGCTGAGAAAGTCCAAGAGGCCACCGATGGCATGACTATCAAAGGAAAGAGGGTCCAGGTGTCCTACTGTGCTCCGGGATCACCAGGCAGAAGCACGTTGGCAGCACTTATAGCAGCGCAGAGGATGGTAAGATACATGTGAATCTGTTTTCAGTATGAGTTTGATGCACCTTGAGTTGGGTCAGAGGGATCCAACCGTTTTGCATTAGGAAAATGAGCCAAGTTTTGGAAGCGTTAGCCTTTTTTTAGTCTAGTAGTGAGCCTGGTTCAGGAAAAGCATGGCCATATTCTGCAAGGAGGAAGGGTAAAATATAGCTGTAAGATATCACAAAGTTATACTTACGTACCTCTGGGTTTTTAGTGAATTTAATTTTCTGTACAATAAATTATTCGGGTTCAAAAGAAAAGTAACTGTAAGTGGAATCATTTGACAAGCCAAAACTTGGTTTAGAACAGACAGGCCAGAATTTGTCAATTTTAAGATAAATTTCAAGGTAGGAGAAATAGTTTAATTTCATGCTTGATATAGAAGAAAGCTTTTTTACACCCACATGTCTTATCAAATTATTTCCTAGAAAATTGAATGTGATAAGTGTTACATGAATCTGACTTAAAAGTAGAAGCAGAAGAGTCTCATTATTTCGGTTGGCTTTAGCCCACATCTTTATAAAAGAGATGAGTGATGCTATTACAAGATAGCATGTGGTGTTCATGTTCTCCTGTGTTGATAACACTGTCTTGGTTTAAGGGGTAAAAAGAAATGTGTCTTAGGAAAAATAATACACTTAAAGTTTGGGAGTAATAGTTTGTTAAGTATTTAATTTGAAGGAGAAGGAGCAGGAAGCAGGGAAGGACACGTTGGGATTATTTTCTGTGTATGCCACCACACAAGGCATTTAAATGTATTCTTTGTGTTCTCCTGATTCTAACATTTTTGTCTCTCTTTATTGGAGATGAGGAACAATAGGAAAGGTTTGCTTCCAGAGCCAAATCCAGTGCAGATCATGAAAAGTTTTAATAATCCAGCAATGTTGCAAATGCTGCTGCAGCCCCAGTTGCGTGGACATGCTGTGAAACCTGGTGAGTTGTTATAACACTGAGTTTAAAAAAAAAAAAACCCTGTTCTTGGTGCTGTGAGGCTTTCAGCAAAGGAGAGGAGCAGTTTTTAAAAGCTGTGCAGACACTGTTTCGGTGTGTCTGTGTAGACTCACATTTTAAGAAAGCGAAAGCAAGAACTGGATTGTTACAGTATTCTGTCTGGGTAAAATTTAGTGTTACCTAAAAATGTCCTCACATGAACTCTGTGGTCTTTGAATGTTGGTTTAAAATGAAATGTCTTTTGCAGACATTATTAAAAGGGCAAGTTTAAGTCTGATTCTAGAGCTGATTTTTGCAACCTGAGTTTTTCTCCTGTTGTTTCCAGTATAAACCATTATTCACTTGGATGCTGCTGTAGTCCTGCACAGCATTTCATAACGGCATTAGCCAGAGATATTTTTCTGCCTTCTCTTTAGGTTGGATGTGAATAAACATACTAAAAACAATCTTACCGCATTTCAAATGGTGAAAGTATTAGGAATAGGGATAAGAACAGATAATTTGAAGTCAGGTGGGGCACAGCTAAGAGCTTGTGACATAGATCTCCTGACAGAAGATAAACAGAAGTTGTGTGTGAAGGGAGCACTTAAGGGAAGAAACACTTTTTCAAAGCACTTTAGATAATGCTGGGTTCGTGCAGTCAGCTGCAGGCATTTCTACATCTTTGAAACTCTCAGCGTTAGAGGAGCAACTCGAGAGCACATTTGCTCTCTCATATGCTGTTAATTGCAGATCAAAGCCGGGTGTATTGAAAGCTTTCGTTTTAAGGACCTTTAGTCCACTGGAAGGTTTCATGGAAACCAAATCTGGAAAATATAGAACAACTCTTATAAAGATCTTTACTTGCTTAACTTTTTCTTGTGTTTCTAAAACAGTTCTTGGAGCATCTGCAGGTTTACCTCACCTTCTAAATTCAGCAGTTGGCCCACCTTTTTTGCAGTTGAATAAAGTTCATCAGGTAAGTAACTAAACAACTTTTGGCAAAATAGATATTTTTTGTGATTTTAGCGTGAAAAATATCCTCAATGTTTTAAGGAATTACAACTAAAATCGAGTGTTCTCCTTAAAGCTATGTTTAAGGGAAGCACTCTGAGATGCCGATGGGGATGTAAGAGCAGACTGTGCTTACTATTCACGAGTGAGTTATTTTATCTTACTGAGCTTTTGATTTGCCAGCACCTGCCAGTGTAGAGACAGCTTGCCATTACTGGCAAAAAAAAAAAAAAATCCTCTTAAAATTAGAGCTCCAGGAGCATGCCACATCCATTTCTTTTGGAACTGCTCATACACACTTCCTGTAGGCATTTTGTTGTTGTATCTTAGTCAAGCCACAAGCTTTACCTTTAGTTTAAAGCTTGCAGGTACCAAAAAGCACTATATATGCCATAAAAAAATAGTGATTTGCAGATGTTACTTCTTAGTTACAAAAGAACCTGCTTAAGGTTATAAGCTGTTTAAAGTGTTCTCAGAGTATCTCTAGTTCCAGATGGACACCAGAATTTCTGAAAGAGACTGTAAATTATATTTGGGATGAGTTTGCCCTAGAAATTGGAGATGAGGATATGGTAGAATAGCACCCACAACCAGAACTCCTCCCTGCAGCAGCACTCTTGGCCAGCAGCTTCTCGGGCCTCTGCCTTGTGCTGAGGTTCTTCAGAGATTTCGCTGCCAGGAACCAAACTTTGCCTTTAATATTCGTGGTGGGGATTTTCCTAAGTACCTATGAGGGATTGGAGTCAATGGCTTTGACTTCCTATTTTGGATATTTCAGTAATTCTCATTTGAAAAATAGAATCCCCTCAAGTATTAGTTGTTATTTCTGCTCTTCTCTTGGCAAACACAGACTTAAAGATCTTAAAAAAGAACAAATTAAAATGCAGCAATACTCATTACGTTAAGTATATTTAGCTTTTTTAATTTTTCATGTTAAAAGCTGGTAGGTGAATATATTCATTTTGAATAAATACTAATTAATTTTGCCCCATCAAATAGGTTGCTTTTGCCCTGTACAATGTAAAAATACATCATGCTTTGCTTGTACTCTTTAATTTAAATGACATTTTCAATTGGTATGTTTAGTTACTGCTGCTCTCTCTTCGGCCGTGGAGAGTCTATGCTTCCTTGGAAGGCAATGTGAATGTTTTCTAATCACAGCTGGAGTCGGGCATGTTTTACACAGTTAACAGTGTGTTTGATGATGATCCAATGTTTTTTGGCTTAAGAGTGCTGCAATCAAACAAGTTAGTGTTTTCTCTTCAGAGAGACTCGCAAGTCTAATGTTCTTCCGGGGAGCTTCCCGTCATTTAATTAGCTCCAAACCTGCTTTAATAGCCTGAATTTTATTGGCAGTGATTTGATTATCCCTGTTCCTTCTATTAGGCACATTTTTCTGTTATTCAGTGACTTATTTCAGAGTGTTCTCTAAAGTCAGAGAACCAGGTCGCTATTTTTATTGTCTTGAAATTCAGTATTGTCACAAGACAGAGGCACAGGTGGCGTCTTGGCTTGACTCACTCCCCACCTCCCCCATCATGTCCTGGTTCAGCTTCCTGTGTGTCTTGGTTTTGGTGTCTTATATTCAAAGTTTTGTAAAGTAATGTAACGAGAACAGTATTTTTAGGATGATTATGCCACAACATTATGAAATAATTGATAAAAAAAATTAATCAGAGAGGAATTTGAACAAATGGGTTATTCATCTAGTAATGTTTCAACTGTAGAGGTAGCATGACTTTTAACTTTTAATTTCTCTTAGTTATGACATAATAATGCCAAAATAATGCATTTTAAACTTTCTCAGTGATGTGTTTTCCCCTCGAAAAGGAGGCTGAGGGGAGACCTTAGAGGCAGGGGTCGGTGTCTTCTCCCAAGTCACAGGTGACAGGACTAGAAGAAACGGCCTCAAGTTGTGCCAGGGGAGGTTCAGACTGGATATTAGGAAAATTTTTTTCACTGAAAGGGTTATCAGACACTGGAATGGGCTGCCCAGGGTGCTGGTTGAAGCACCATCCCTGGAGGTGTTCAAAAGACAGGTTGACGTGGTGCTGGGAGACATGGTTTAGTGATGGTGTTGCATTTTGTTTGCCGTGTGGGTGTTTATTTTTGTCAGAGTTAGGTTGATGGTTGGACAAGATGATCTTGAAGATCCCTTCCTACCTAGAAGGTTCTATGATTCTATGTGTTTTCCTCAGTCATCCTGTAGTTTATTAAATCTTTATTAACCCAGAGAATTTCTTTTGAGGATTCTAACCAAACTGATTTTTTTCAATTCTTGCATTTCTGAAGGTTTTGCAATTGAACTAGCACATTTTCTTTGTTGACGTAACTGATGTAACTTCCTTTAGAAGGAAGAACCACTGGTATTGGTGACAATAAACAGCCCTGGATAATTTCTACTGGAAATCGCTAAGACAATTAAAATTACAGATGTGTAGCTAATCTAGACGTGGCACATTTTTGTTTTAAATTGCAATTTAAATTGTTTTAAATTCTCCAGAAGAGACTATAATGTAGGCATAGAGGTTTTTTCCCTAGGGAATTTGACCCAGCCACACAGAGACACAACCTAGGCTTGAAAATATTTGTGAGGTGTTTTGCAGGAGGCTCAAAACCTTCTGCAAAGCTGTGCATCGGAAGAGCTGCCTTCTTTTTGGGTTCCACCTTCATTACCTGGTTTTGGTGACCTTTCCTATGTAGGAGATTTAAAAAAAAAAATGAGGAAGGGCTATACTTGTCATGATTTGACACAGTCAGCGTCCCATATATCTATTCTTGCACCGCTTTACAGAAAGGTTTGTAGAACAACCTATTTTTTGCCCGGCAAATCACACTCAGGAGCTGCTGCCAGAAAGAATTTCAAGCCTGTGTTCAACCACGATGAATCATAGTGTGGTTTTGTGATCCAGAGTGGACATAAGGTTTCTTTTAAGCCACTGTATTGGGCTGAGCACATAATGTTGAATATACCAGTAGCAAAGTCTGAACATGGTACCCCAAAGTTGTTCATTAAGTGGCTCGATTCTGGTGGCAAATTGGTCCAGAATTTTTGGAATGAAAAATACTGCTATTTTATAGACTTGAAAATGTGTAGGCGCTGTGATTTGTGAGCTTTTTAGTGGTTCTGGAATAGAATTCCATGTAGATAGTTGCCACTAAAAAAGGGGGAACAAACATATCTGGATATTCCTCTTTGAAAATGAAGATACTGTTTGGTAACTGTAAAGCAAGGGATGAGTGTCCCTGGTGGTTGCAACTGAGTCCTGTAAACCGATATTTGGTGGAGATTATGCATCGGAATTGCAATGCAAGGCACAATGCAAATGTTAACAAACAACAAAGTCCTTATTCATACAGCTCCTAATCCCCTGAACTCCTCGTGTCTCATCTTTCTTCTTGGCACTGTAGGTAACTCCTCTGTCTAGTTTGTCTGCTGAGGCTTCAGACACATTTAGATTTCCCTGTTGGCTTAGCCAAGAGGGTTACAATGGAGTCTGGATTGTATACTTGCTTGGAATATACTCTTGATCCTTTAAAAACCATCAGAAATCATACTTGTGGTTGGAAGGTGAAAAAAAGTTTAGTAGAACTTGAAATAACATTCTATGAATGAAGAATTTAATTCTGTGGAGGAAATAGTGATTTTCCTTTGCTGTATTGACCCAGAAACTAATTTAAATTTCCTTCAGCAGTATCACGTGAAAATGTTTCAAGAATGTACTGTTTTCCATGCCTGTCAACTAACCCTTCTTTTATTAATTTCACAGAGTTCAATTCTGGGGAGTACCTCTAATTTACTGCTGCAGAGCCCCGCTCACCTACCCTTGGCGCAGCAGCAGCTGATGAAGCTTGAAAACCTTCAGGCTAATAGTGTAAGGTCACGCTTTAACTTCCACTGTCTTTGGACATTCTTGTAACTGCTAAAACAAATAAGCTTTTCCATCTAGTATAATGGAATGGTTTAGTTATATAGTTTGTAGTTCTGTAGTTTAGTTTTTCTTCTAGTATAATTGAAAGGTTAGTGTCTAAAAAGCCTAACTGAATGTGAAGTTTGTAAGAAAGAGCTACAGACAGATTATTTTAATCATTTACACAATTTTCTATTCTTCCTTATAGAAACCGGGTTTGCTGGGAGAACCTCCAACAATGCTACTGCAGACAGTACTGGGAATAGGGGTGATGCCCTCAGTGAGCTCAGGCATGGGAACCCGTGGAGAAATTCTTAAGTGTAAATGACATTTTATTTCATACCGAATCAGTAGAAATGCTCAGCTTGAAATCATGCACCTTATTTTCCCCCACTATAGAATAAGCAATATGTCCAAGCTGAGAGCTGGACAATAATGCACATTATAGAGCCATGTAGTTAAGCAAGGTAACAAGTTATATATCTATATAACCAACTGGTTTAAGCAGAAACAAACTTGAAACATCTTGCCTTGTTGCCTGGCTTCTCTCATCTCTTTGGCAGGGAAGAAAGAGCAGACTGTGGCATTAGTTGAATATTTGTTAAATATTCTCCTTGCTCAGTTACTACCATTTTTTTGTATGCTTTGAATATATTTCTATTAGGACCAAAATTTGGGTGTTTGTTGTTTCAAAGCAGATAAATCTGAATAGCTGAAAAGGCACTGCAAGTAATGTTATTTTGTATTAATTTCATTAACAAATAGAGCTTTAACATCCAGTCTGTGACAGATGTCGGTTCTGAATGCAAATTTCTGCACCAGCAGTGCCCACAATTTTTATGAGGAAAGGTCACTTGTGACACTGCTTAGTGTATCATTTTTGTTTCCTTTGCTGAGAGGGAAGTTCTAGACATGGTCTGGGTAATGGTAGTAACCAGGAGCAAGGAGAAACTTGGGGGGGGCAGGGAAGAAACCCATTCTGAATGTCTTGGTTTTAATTTTGGAGAATATTTTCTAGCCCTTTTGTTTGGAAACTTTGTTTACAAGTTGAGGTGGGGTTTTTCCCCTCTGTTCCAGGATCCTCTAGGGTGTTGTTCACAGGTTTTGAAAGTGACAGGAAACATTAAGTAACTTATTATCACAGTGAATGTTTGGAAAAGTCAGTTTTCTTCTATTGTATTAGCTTTAAATAATGTTGTTTGCTCCTGGAATGGTAAAAGAATAACAACTCTTGTCAGAATCGGGTTTTCTGGGACAGCTGTAAAATAGATCTCGAAATGTTTTTCTCATCGCTTGGTAAAAACCACAAACAAAATGTACTGATAAATCTTGTCTAAGGGGAAAGTTTCTCCATTTATGGTTGACTGCAGCATCTAATCTGACTCCAATTCAAACAGCGGCGGCGGCGGCAGGGATGGGCATGCTGCCATTCTTCCCGAATCAGCACATTGTTGGACAAGCTTTACCAGGGCAAAATAATGCTCCGGATAAACAATCAACTACCGAGGCGGTTGTCTCGGGATCACAGCCTTATCATCAGACCTTAACAAATCTTTCTGCGGGAGCTTTGCGGGCCGGACATGCCAAACAGCAAAATCAACTAAAAAGCACTGATACAAGTTTAGGGGTAAGGAATATTGAATACAAATATTTCCTTTTTTGTCTGTGTGTGTGAGTTTTACCTTTTTTATTTTGACACGCTTAAGAGTTAACTGCAACCGCTTATTGTAGTTCTTCCCTATAAAATTTGCTAAATCACAGGATCATCCATGAGACATTTTAAGGTCATTTCAGTTATGAATAATAGGGAGAGAACAATAATGCTCTTTGGTGGTCCAAATGAATTAACAAAGGAAGCTTTTTACAATGCTGGAGGTTTGTTTTTTTTTTTTCCATGTGTTTGCCTCATAGTATTTGATGATGAAATTATCTCAAGGGCAACGTCCCTTTTAAAGACTGAAAATTAAACTTGTGGTTGAATTTCATGACTAATCAGGAGCAATTCTGGTGGTATGTAGGGCCTTTGGGTTACCAGGTGGTGTGTGAATTTTCCACTCTTTATCCATACCCTCTCAGCCACAGCTGATGTATTCTTAATCTGTATCACTTTTAATATTTATTCCCTTGAAGACGAGCAGTGGGAAGATGATGGGGTAGGACTTAAGTATTTTTTTCAGTAGTTATTTTCCTGTCATTAACAGAATTTGCTTTTTTTTTTTTTTTTTAAATACTTTGACATTTATGGGGAAACATGTTCTTAATTCAGATCAGATCTGTGTTTTCCCTACATATTATCTGAAGTGATTAGATTACAAACAGTATTGGTGTCTGGCTTTGTTGGACAGCTTTGACAGATTTGGTCCTACTTCAGAAAGTACAGTTTTTTAAATTTTAAATCATGGAATTGTCAGAGTTGGAAGGGACCTCTAGAGATCATCTAGTCCAACTCCCCTGCCAAAGCAGGGCTGCCC
>JAOQGH010000004.1:32026473-32043917 GCA_025769975.1 Gallinago jamesoni
AGCTCCATCTCCCCTCTTGCAGTGTCCAACCCTTCCCCCTCCTCCTGGGGCTCCCCTCCCTCATCCAGAGTCCCTCCACAGCTTTCCTGGAGCCCCCCTTCTTTAGGGACTGGCAGGGTCTGGAAGGTCTCGCCGTAGCCTTCTCTTCTCCAGGCTGAACCTCCCCAACTTTCTCAGTCCTCCCTCCCAGCAGAGGGGCTCCAGCCCTCCCAGCAGAGGCCCTCTTTGTGGTTAAGTGGAAGTTTGAATTAAAGAATGGTTACTGCTCTCTCCTTCGCTTTGGTGCCACATGTAAACCCGTGCCCACAAGCAGGAGATGGTGACCCTACTCCCCACACCACCCACCTGCTTCGGCCCAGGTGGAAACCAAGTCCTTCGGCATCTGAGGTGCCACACTAGCTGTGCCAGGACAGCGTAACTCGTTCATCTCCCCGAAAGAAAAGAAAAGAGGCAGAAAAGGTGCCGAACTGTGAAGGGTGAAGATGGCCGGAGCTGCTGTGACACCGTGGGGTGGCAGTGTGGCCGTTACACCCCCGCTTTTTAAACGTGCGCTGTGGGGCCACCAGGAGCCCTGTGCCCTCACAACAACGCACAGATGGTGGGGCACCAATGCTTTTACGATGAGTTGGGTTTTGTTTTTTTTAGGGACAGGGCAGGAATGCTGACTCACGAGCTGCGTATACCCGGCCCGTAAAGCCGAAGGAGTCGGGTCTTTGGCTCCTGGACCTCGGTGATTCCCAAGCTTTATTTATTGGCGCCGTTTGCGCCGGATCGCGTGTCACTTGTCTTCTTCTCGTCCTCAGGTGGCTCCGACGAGAAGTGAGAAGCGAGGCTCCTCGTACCTGGTTTCTTCCCCGGAGCCCGGCCCCGTGGAGTGCCTGGGCCAGCAGCCCGCGGGCTCCGCAGTGCGTTACGCAGAATCCTCCCTCAAAAAAAAGCGCGTTTATTGAGACCGAAATACACCCCCCGTCCCCCCCCCGTCCCCCCTGTCCCACCTTTGGGTGCCGGGGCACGCTCTTCGTACCTCTGCTATTTATTGCTGCCTTAACTTCAGACAAATAATTCTTCTTTCTGGGGGGGTTCTGAGCATCCCCAGAGGAATGACACACACACACACCCCCCCCGCCGTAACGGGCAAACTTGCCGAGGAGACGGTACGTATCGCGGCGAGGTCAGTCTGACTTGCCTTCCCTCCGAAGGGACGGGCCGGCGTGTCCCCTGTCGTCTGCCCCCGGCAGTAACGGTGACAGCTGGAGCTGACAGCACAAAGGAACCGGGTGAGTTTTGGTCATATTTTTTTACCAGCCGAAAGCAATAAAAAAATCCCGAGGAGGGAACGCCGAGCTTTTCTCTCGTCCTCAGACTGAGGAAGTTAAAAGATGAAGTCTTGATAGTAATTTTTTTTTCTTATTTTTTTAACTCAGAATGTGGGATTGTTTTTTTTTTTCCAATCTTTACTTTTTTTTTCCAGGATTAAGAGTTCTGCATTTACAGCCTTTATATTTTTTAATATTTCCTCTTAATCCTGGAAGGGAGATATACCAAATGTATTACCAGAGCCTCTGTGATGTTTTTTCAATAAATGTTTGTTAAAAGTCAGCTGCTCTGCTGTGTGCTGCCTTGCAATAGGAAATTCCATTTGGCCAGGTGATGCTTGGACAATGGAATAACCTTTAGCTGCTTTTAGACCAAGAACACAGTTTTTGCTTGGAATAACTAATGTGGAGGTTGGGAAAGCCTCTGTAAAACGGTGTGTGTGGCAAAGGCGGGCTGGGGCTACACCTGCAGGTGGTGGGACCTCGGTAAAAAGAACTGAAAAAAAAAATGGAAGAAAGCAAGTGCCTGTTGTGCTTTTTCTGATGTCTGATGATTCAGAGTTGGAGCAGGAGCGCTGCTGTCACGTTCCACGGATGGTGGTGGTAATTCTGCCTTCTTGCTGCCTTATTGCTTTTTTTTTTTTTTCTTTCCCAAGAACCTTCACTTTTGGCATTTGCTGCACTCCAAAGCCTGGCTCTGGTTTTCACTCTTTTTCTTGTATCTCTCCAGAACACGAGGTAGTTCTGGCTGGAAGGGAGAGCTCCTCACTCACCTGGGGCCAAGCAGGTGGCACCGCACAGATGGGGGTTCCCAGCTTGACTGTATTTTTTTTTTTTTTAAAAAAAAGACTTTGTATTTTTAGCTTATTCATTAAGCAACTCGGGCCAGAGTCTTTCTTTCCCTGTAGGTGAAGACTTGGCAACCAAGGCTTGTGAAACGAGAGTTTGTGTCAGGAGCCACGGGAGGGGTGGGGATTGCTGCCTTGGGATCCTCTCCCAAATTCGGAATTCACTGAGCACGGAGGCCAGACCCCAGCTCCTCCTTATTTCATCTTGCTAGATAATACTCAAGCCAGTTTTTCAATACTGGTGGTTTTGGTTTGTGGTTTTTTTTTTTTAAAAAAAAAAAAAGTTTTAAATTCTGCCTTTCAAGCTTTGGAATGTGACCAGGACACGTATTTTTAAAGCTTAAAAAAAAAACCCCTACAATCCAGCCCATGGCTACAGGCAGTAACTGCTGGCGAGGGCCAAACAGCGCCGCAGGTGCCAGGAGCTCTTCTGGGATTCCCTGGGTACGTAACTGATGAAGTCACCTGGAAGGTTTTGGTCAGACTGTTTGTATACGCGACTTGCTCGACTTGTCACACTTTTCAGTGACAATAAATTGTTCGTATGTATTTGAAGTGGATTTCTGTGGGAGGAAAACAGCTCTGGACTAGCTTTAAAACACTCACTTAACATAAGTAAAGGTTGTTTTGAAGACATGCTGATCACTTTTCCTTGGGAAGCTACATTAACAAAAATCTTGTTTAATTTATGATTAAAAAAGATACGCACATGGAGAAAAAAAAAATCTTTATTAGATTTGGCTTGTATAAAGAGTAACAAAGTGCTTACAGATTCATATCGGGTTCATAAGTGACATACAGAAAAAATAATGTAATACTGTAAAAATAAATCTGACCTCGTTGCAGCTCATAATTACAATTATATATATATATAGATACGTATTTAAAGTCGCCTTTCTGTTATTGCCAGCACCGAGTATCATCTCGTCAAGGGTATGACCTTAGGTCACTGCTCAGCAAAAGGTTTCCAGTTAAACCACTGTTTTATCGCCACCCAGGGGGTGTAGAAACCAGGAGGGGCTGCCCTGGGTTCAAATGCTGACGCTGGGCCTGGCAACAAAAGCGAAGGTGGTCCCAGTGCGGCCCCACTGGTTTTCCCTCTGCTGAACTGGATACCCCTCGCTCGGGCGGTTGAGCTCTGGGAGTCCAATTAAATCAAGGCCAATACTGTAATTGAAAGAATCAGCCTCTCAGGCCAAAGGAACAGTGGTGCAGAACTGCTAAAATGAATTTGGGGGGTGTCAGCCAAAGAAATCCGTGCCCCAAAAACCTGCCTGCATTTTTTTTCCCCCACTGCCCACCCCTCTTGTTTTAGCCTGTTATTTTTTAGGGGAGCATTTTCCCTCTCCTCCAGATTCTTGCTAAACGTCTGGTTTCTTTTCTATCCTCAGAGCATGTGATTAATTCCCTGCAGCTGGGGGGCAGGACAAAGCTGGGCACCTTTCAGCGTCAGCGGGTGGAAACGTGGCAGGGGCTGACCTAGGAAAAGCAAATCTATTTCTCTAGAACCCAGGTTCTTCCATGAGAAGCACAGCTCTCCAGGCGCCTCCATGCTTGGGTTGGTTATTATCCTTTTGAACAGGCCAGTAAAGCTTTTTCTTTATTATATTATTTTCAAAAATATCCAAGAGCTCAGAACTGCAGCCTCGTTAAAACGAGCTGATTGTTTCTTCTCTGGCTTTTTTTAATGCCAGAGTTGTTTTGGGTTTTTTTTTTTTTTCTTTCTAAAATGTAGTTGCACATGAAGGACATATCCCCAGGCAAACTTTTTCTCAAAATCCCACCAAAATTATTAAATAAGTGCTGTGTCACGTCCTCTCATGGCCCCTGGTGCCCTTATTCCTGGAATAAGGGGCGCAGGGCAGACTTGGTCTAAATGCTACGGCTGGGAACTGCGCCAGGTTTTCGAGCCGGCCCCTGCCCCTCGCAATTAGCAGGGTTGTTCTAATTGCGCTGAGACCGTCAGCGGGGAAGGGTGAGATAAAACTGCTTTGGGGTGACGGCAGCAAAAGGGGTTGAAGCGTTTGGTTCCTGCCAGACCTTTTAATTCAGTCGATCCAACTGTTGACTAAAATTAAAAAGGAAAACTGTTGGAAAAAGAATCCTTTAAACACAGTAGCACAGTCAGGGTACAAATTACAGTAGTTAAAAAAAAAACGACAGGCCGTGGGCATTTATATTTTGACACGCAAAGTACTGACAGTATATATAAAAAAAAAATCATTACATTTTACTCATAATTGTTTCAAATCCGTGAATCAGATTGTGAAAGGTTGTCCGTTCATCGTGCTTGAATATCCAACACTTTCTCATCAGCTGGTCCACCTAACCACAAAAAAAAAAGAGAGAGAGATTTAAAGGATGCGTGAAGCATTTCATTTTCCTGCACCCCAGCGCCGTGCCCCAGGTTGCTGCACATCCAGGAACTCTCCATTTCAAAAATCAGAAGGATCGGGAATGAATTTCACACAGATCCAGGCACTGAAGCCAAGTCCTGAATCCCTCTGGAGGGACACTGTGAATTTGGTAACATCAACGTGAAAAAAAAAAAAACCCTCTTAAAATAACGCTTAAAAACCTTGGAAATGCCTTTTGAATAGCACACCTGACATTCTTCCTACCAGGCCTACTCAACCATGACCGAGTGGAGCTTTTGCTGCTAATTGAGTGTCATTATCAAAGCACCGGTGCATCGTTACCTCCTCCGGGCAGTTGGGCGGCCGCGGCAAACGCTTCTCTTCTTGCAAGACTCGCACCAGCCGAGCCACCGTCATCTGTCCCTGCGTGGGGCCGATCATTTTCAAGAACTCCTGTGAAAAGAGAGGGAATCAGGGGCACGACCTCCCAAAAATCTCAAAGTGAAACCCATCAGTAGATGCTTATCTGTAGCTACCGTGCGCCATATACTCGCTTTAGAAAACAAATAGTAATGTTTATAAATATAGCTTCCTCACTAGGACACGTGGTTGCCACAACTTGTCTCCACACAGGGTCTTTGGTGAAAGACACCTCGAGGGCTGGGTCCAGTTTTGGGCCCTTCATGACAGGAAAGACCTTGAGGGGCTGGAGTGTGTCCAGCAAAGGGCAACGGAGCTGGTGAGGGGTCTGGAGCACAAGTCTTGTGAGGAGCAGCTGAGGGAGCTGGGGGTGTTCAGCCTGGAGAAAAGGAGGCTGAGGGGAGACCTTCTGGCTCTCTACAACTCCCTGAAAGGAGGGGGTAGCCAGGGGGGGTCGGTCTCTTCTCGGAGAGAAGGGCCTCGGAACAGGCCATGGGACACAAGGAAACGGCCTCAAGTAGAACCACGGGAGGTTTAGGATGGATATTGGGAAAAGTTCCTTCACAGAAAGGGTTGTGAAGCCTTGGCAGAGGCTGCCCAGGGCAGTGTTGGAGTCGCCATCCCTGGAGGGATTTAAAACCCGGTGCTGAGGGACATGGGTCGGGGGGGTTTGGGCAGTGCTGGGTTGGTGGTTGGACTCAGTCTTAAAGGTCCCTTCCCGCCCAGACAATTCTATATGATTCTGTAAGATAAAGAGATTCATTCCACTTCTTGTTTCCCAAAATAATGACTATTAAAAAAAAAATATATAAATAATCTGATTTAAGCAGTTTTAGCAGCAATTTCTTTCCCAGCCACTTACTGCCATGGGACTGGCCTCGGAATCGCAGTAGGTCAGCAGTTCGTACAGCGTCACCCCGAAGGACCAGACGTCCGAGGCGATGTAGAACTTACTCTGGAGCAGGCACTCCGGGGCGTACCTGCGGGCACAGCGTCACACTTCACTCAACCTTCTCACACAGCCACAACCCCTACAGGGTTAAAATCAGCAAAATAAAGAGGCATCTGGTGCAGTCTGGTTGAAGAGAACGAGTTGTAAGTCATTACCAAAAGACGGGGCTGTCGAGGTCGTCCTTGACGGTGTAGTACTCCTTGTCGGTCTCGATGGCTTTGGTGAGACCGAAGTCTCCGATCTTCACTCGGTTCTCGCTTTCGACAAGGACGTTTCTCGCTGCTAAGTCACGGTGCACGTACTGACAGGAGCCCAAATAGTTCATTCCCTAGGAGAGAAAAAGCCTTTTATACTGGCTTCTCCAGTACTGAAGTCACAGTTTTTCTCCAGCTTCCCCCTGAAACACTCCCTGGTTGAACTGGTAACGCCCTACCCATGTTTCCCACACCAGGTTCTCCGTCTGTTGGCACTTTCCAGGGTCCTTTTCTGTCACCCTCCCCCTTAAGCTCAGCCTTTGGGTTCCTCGCCTATTGAGACTGCTGTTTCTGCTTTGTGCTTTTGAATTTTTGGCTGAAAATTAAAAAGCCCTGTCCTCAGAGCCTCCTCTCCACAGGAGCAGCCCCCTCTGTCTGTCTCTGATTCTTGTAACCATCATCACAAAACCATGGTCTCCTGCAGAAATCACGTTGCTTCACGTGGCCTGACCACACTGGCCTCTACTCCTCACTTCAGCCTCGCACGTCGCTCCTTCCCTCTCACCAGCAAACCCTTTCTAAACGCTGTCCTCCCCCCTGACACCTCAAATCCCGCAGCAGGAACAACTTCTCCTCATAAACTTTTAAGGAAGGGAATTTGGTAATTATTCCCTCACTGATCTTTGTGCCGGCAGCACCTGAAGCACAGGAGAGGCCGCTTTGGGGTTCAGGTCCTTGGGGACAGAGCATGGAGAATCTCTCCCCCTCCCCCAATTAAATATTAAACGAATCAAACAGCAGAGTTTCCAGAAGGCTCTGGTGCCAGGCTCACCTTGCAGATCTGAACCGCGTATCTGAGAAGTTGCTTGAGATTGATTTTGTTCTTGTTCCGCGGGAGGTACTCCTTCAGGCTCCCAGAAGGGAGAAATTCCATGATGAGTTTAATCCCGCTTCCTCCTAAAATCAGAGCGTGCGTTTAATTCGCAGACACCAGACCCTTCCCATCACCAGTAACTTCTGAACAACCCCCAGCTCTGGGAGCGCCTCTAACGATACCGTGTGGCCACGGCCGGACTGTGGGCTGATGCCCATTATGGGTCACTGAGCCAACCCAGAGGAGAGTCTATTCCAGGCAGCAGAGTCACTGAACTGCAGGTTTCTAAATAGTTTTAGAACGGGCACTATTGTAAATGCATAAATATACAGCAATAGAGCTTTTTTCTACCAATAACAATGTCTGGGCTTATGGGGCCACGACCCGGAGGTGTGGAACACAGACACCCCCGCCTGCCCCGGAGCTCGGTTTTGAAATGGATTTGATGAGAATATCAACCCCGGGGCTGACATCCAAGTTAGCTGAGCTCAGAAATGGGCAGAAGGAGGACTGCAGAGATAAAACTGCTGCTTTTTCCATGAAAAAAGAGATCTAAACCCATAAGACTGAATTAAGACTGTTTTGCTTCTTAAAATGCCTCGTATTTTTAAAGGAAAACCTTACTCTACAGGAAGATTTACCGTCTTCTGTGCAAATTCCCTTATATTTGACGATGTTCTCGTGATAAAGATTCCTCAAGATTTCTATTTCCTTCTTGAGGTCAGCGATGTGATTCCCTCCGCTCTCCGGCTTGAGCGATTTAACCGCCACTTGCTCCCCGGTGTTGTCACCTTCTGGGTCGTATCTGCAGAGCTCGACCTTGCCAAAGTGGCCCTAATTGTACAAGAAAGAGACAGCAGGATTGAACACAACACTCACCAGCCACGGTGTTGCTGACGCCTTATTTCAGGCATTTATTTTAGGCATTCATGGATCCCAGCTTCCCGCTGGCTGCTCTTACCTCGCCCAAGTCACGGATTCTTTTCAGGAATCGTTTTTCAAAGAGCGTGGGATCGACCTCTGTAACAGGTTTCTTCTCCGAGACGATATCGGGATCTGGGAGTGGAAAGAAAAGAGAGATTCCCATAAGGACACCTCAGTCTGGACTCTTCAAGGCGTCCTCGCTCACTCCCAGTCTGCTGTTGCGGGTTCCTATCCCAACTGTCACTTCTTATTTAAATCCTGCCTGTTTCTTGACAGGGAATTCCTTCGTTTGTACACGCCGGTCTATCACTCGCTCATCTTCCTCCCTCGCTTTGTGGGATGCTCACTGCATCTTCCAGACTCTTGATTTGGTTTTTCTCTTGGTCTCCTTCCCACCCTGTAGCAGTTACTCGGCTTCTACGATTATTTCATTATTTATTACTAGGTATGGGATGTCCAGTTTTGCCTTTGACTGATGATCTGTTAGTGGCTTTGCAGTAATTTCAACATAAGATGAACCAGGAACCAGAGTTTGTGTGTGTTAATGCTCTGATTCGGTCAAGAAAGTGCCCTAGAAATCTCATGGAGCTCAAAACTGCCTTGATGCTAAAACCGTCGGATAAAATCTGGACCATTGAATGAAACGGCAGAAACAGCAACACTCTATGAATAAAACACCCACATCCTATTTGCACCCATCTATAGGAAGGGACAGGACACGCTCCTGTCAATAAAACGGTCCACAAGATGCTGCTGGAAGGTGTCCACCAGCCGAAAGACCAAGCCTCCCTCCTCCTTCAAGCAAAACCAGGCCTTACTTTGTTCCTCCAGTTTGTTGATGTCCCTCATGATGGCTCTGAAGAAGGGTCTCTGGTGGGGGTCGTAGTTCATGCACTGCTTCATCAGGTCGGCCAGTTCCTTGCACGACGGCGTCGCCAACACGAAATGCCCCTCGTAGAACCTCTCCTTCTGTAAGGGGCAAATGGAAACCGCTGCATGAATTTTAGCTTTAAACTTACAAACCCCCAGGCTCTGTCTACATCAGAAGACGTGACCCGTTAGATCCTTAACTCCTCGTGAACTTTTTCTTAACTTTGCCAAGAAAATCCTGATTTTCAGCCAGTAACTCCACATCACCTCCTGGTAGGTGGAGACTGACTATCGTGTTCAATCTGGTGTAGTTTGAAGCAACACATGGAATTTCTAAAATGTGCTGAAGATGTCACCTTTCCAAAGTTATTTTCCTGCCAGGTGCCGGGCTCGCCACGTTAATTATGCACCAGGTCTTACAAGACAACACTGGCTGCTCTTCACAACCCCACAGAAGGTACAAGCTTCGGGGCAGAAGGGACAGGGATGGGGGGGTTGTCGTGTGCTTTCTGAGCTCTGCAGAACCCCCCCCAGCTGTTGGCCACGTGCAGGAAGCTGATTGTAGCCGGGGCAGCGAGTTCCTCTCGGCCACCTCCTGTTCAAACAACTCGGGCAGTGACTCAAAAAGTGCTTCAGTCATTTCCTTCAGCCCAGCAGCGGCTCCAGCGCCCTCCCAACGCAGCCAGGCTTCCAGAGAGGAAAAAAAAGAACCACATTTGGAACAGATGCTGAGGGACCGCGGCAGCCATGGGTAGAAACTGCCAGCACTAAGGCAGAACAAGGGTTATTTAATATATATTTTTTAGATTTCAGAGCAAACAGTAACGGTGCCTCAGTTCTGAACCAACGTCCAAACCAGAAGAACCTGGTTGCTCTTTAAGCAGAACCTCAGTCAGTTTGTAACTGGACGCAGGGGTTAGGAAAAGTGTGAGAGCATCGGAAGTTCTGTTCAGTTGTTACTGAAGTTGAGTTTTCTAAGTCTCCAACAAGCTCAGGTTGAAGCAATAATTAGCAATTTTTGTAGTAAGGACAAAAATTCCTGCAAAAACCTGCAGCAATTTAGATGGATCGGCCCCATATCAAGTCCAGCGGAGCTGGTTTTCCTGTAAGATGAAAGGAACCCAAATTGGGCACAAAAACTGAAGCACCAAAAAAGGATGTACCCGAGAAGTGAAGGTGAAGTTTGTGGAATGTAGTTTTACCTCTGCTAATGTCTTGTCTTTCAGCGGTATTTCTCCGTTATAGCAGATTTCCCACAGTGTTGTACCAAAACTCCACTTATCCGCTGCAACGCTTAAGTTTTTGGAGTCTTCCACACACTCGGGCGCAATCCAGGGGATTCGCTCCACGCGTTCTTGGGGAAAACACAGAATCAAAGTATTTTGCAGTTAATAGCAACTGCAAAAAAACAGCCTCCTAAATTATTCTTGTTCAACAGTTGCATAATCAAAACAAACTGAAGCTGCAGTATTTGTGTAGCTTCAGGGAAATTTCGATTCTCCAGTCCCCATTCTCAGGAGGATGTTTCTGAGGTTTTTACAAGGTTGTGCTTTGAGCCCTTGATACAGAAACTGAGATTCCTTCTGTATTTCACTAGACTTAACGTGACTTCTTAAGAGAAATGAATACAACGAGCACCCACCATCAGCAACACTCAACTTTACTTTGCGTAATTTTCAGATTCATGGAAGCTGATTACTTCTATTCTAGAGCCAGTTCTAGCTGATATAAATGACATATAGAGAGAGAAAGCTGGTTCCTGTTCCATACCTTGCCGGGACAGCACAGTTATGGGTATTCCTGGGTCGCTCAGCTTGATGAAAGGGCCATATTCCATGTCAATTCCCTCTCTTGCCAGTAGGATGTTTTTAGTACACACATTTCCATGTACCAAATCCTTATCCTCCTACAGTACGGGGGGAAAAGAAGAGTGAGTGGCACCTCTGCAAGTGCTCTAAGGTACCTACAAACACAGGGCATCACTGCAAAATGCCCCAAGCTGAAACCCCAAAAAATACAGCTCGGAAGAAATTATGCTAGAGAAAAACAGGGGAAGGGGGAGGAGGGAAACACACTGTTCATACTCAGGTATCTCTATTTGTAGAGCTGACCTATTTGGGGAAAAAGAGCAACGTTATATTCCTTTTTCACAAAGAAAAGACTTGCAGAAAGGGGGAGCTGTGACAGCGTCCCCAGCCACACAGTGGAACTGGTGGCAGACGCAAGCAGAGAGTCTGCGTGACCTGCTGATAAAAAAGGAGCTCGTCACCTTCTCCGAGAGCCTTTCTCCTTATTTAAAGCACCATAATGAACACAAGAAGAGTATCCTTCCACCATCCCACTACCTGAGAAAGGCAGTTCATTAGTGCATGTGAAATCTCTGTGGCCTTAGGGTGCAGCAGCTGCAGGCACCGCTTGGGTTAAGATGCCCCCTTACCAAGTAGCTCAGCGCGCTTGCCAGTTGCTTGGCAACTTTGAATTTCCAGGGAGTTGTCAGAACTTCACTCTTCCGATGCATGAACAGATCCAGAGGCCCAAATTCAACAAACTCTTCAACCATGATATCTGCAAAGTCAGGAGCATAAAGTCAGTATCGCCATAACCGCTGTCTGGAGTAACCCAATAGGCCTGGTACCACCTCCCCGCCCGGACAAGCTCCTTCTCGTGTCTTTATTTCACCTTCTTCAAAGCTTCTCTCAGCGCTCAGAGCCCACGGTACCAGGCTGAGAAAAGTGGATTTATGTAGAAAACGAACAATAAACCTGGAACCTTTGCCCAGAGAAGCTGTGGCTGCCCCATCCCTGGAGGGGTTCAAGGGCAGGTTGGAGGGGGCTTGGAGCAACCTGGGCTGGTGGGAGGTGTCCCTGCCCAGAGCGCTGGGTGGGCTTTAAGGTCCCTTCCAACCCAAACACCCAACTCACTTTCTACGTCACGGACACAGACGCCGTGGAGGAGGACGATGTGCTTGTGAGACACCTGCCTCATCATGCTTGCCGTTTCGAAGAACGCCTGTTGGGAAGCAAAAGAGGTAAGTTATTAAACTTGGTCATGGTGGGAGTCACCCAGGTGTTCAACAACTACACCAAGTAACAAGAGCGTTTGCAAAAGATCACTGTGTTTTCCAGTAAAACAAAGGGCCAACAACAGTAGGGATGTGCCCTCCTACCGTAGCAATGGGGCAGTGGAGGGCTGTCAGAGGTGGGTTGTTGTTCATGAGGTCTGTGAGTGACCAAAGCTCTTCCCTGCGCTCGCGCACACACACAGATAGGGCTCAGCATCCCCCATGTGACGTGGCACGTTAGCCTCTTACGAGAGGTCCAAGCACTTTGGGCTGCCAGAAGGACTTAATAAAGGGAAGGTAAGACTTCAAATTAGAGAAAAAATCTAGGTTGGAAAGGTCCTCTGGAAGTTACTTTATCCCACCTCCAGCTCAAAGCAGTTCTAGCTTCATGGTTAAATCAGATGCTCAAGGATTTATTCCAGTAGGAAATGGCCTCAGGTTGCACCAGAGGAGGTTTAGGATGGATACTGGGAAAAATTTCTTCACAGAAAGGGTCATCAAGCCTTGGAAGAGGCTGCCCAAGGAAGTGGTGGAGTCGCCAACCCTGGAGGTATTTAAAAGCCAGGCAGATGTGGTGCTGAAGGACATGGGTCAGCGGGGGTTTGGCACTGCCAGGTTAACAGTTGGATTCAGTGATCTGAAAGGTCGCTTCCAACCTAGATGATTCCATGATTAAGCAAAACGCTGATCAAGCAACATGGCCATGTTGCTCTTGGCCATGTTGACAGAACTGGTGACACTCACAGCTCAAAGCACAAGGAGGAGGTCATTTCTGGTGGGCAGCAGTACCCACACTGATCTCCAGCGCTCTCAGCTGCCAGACCAGGGGTACAGGTTCGATGGTGCTTTTCACACCACAGCAAGGCTTAGGGCCATTTTCCTTGCACTCATGGTCTGGAGCACTGGCCTGCTCCATCCAGACCCAATGCTGCTGCCCATCTAATGACATCAGCTTACTGAGTATCTCAAAAATGCTGGTCAAGATGGATTTGACTGCCTAAAATAGTGAGATACACCTCCAGCATCTTCCTATTCCCTTACTACATAGCCTTCTTCTAAAGGCTTCTCCTCATTAACCACGTACAAGATGATGAGGCCCAGTATTTGTAATACAACAGAGAAAAAGGAAAAAACTTGCCAAAGAAATGTCTCTGTGGCTGGGGTCCAAGACTTTGAGGAGGACTTTAATCTCTTTTTCATTCTGATAGCCTTCATTCTCATCGTCTTTGTAGTTGAGAATCCCTGAGTAAATCTGTGTTCTCGTCCCTCTTCCAAGATGTTCGCCCTAAAATATAACGCACCGTTTGTTTTTCAAGCCATGACACAAAGGAAACAAGAGTAAACTTACACAAATACTCAAATCTGCACTCTGTTCTGCCTCTCGAAGTAGAGAGAGGACCTAGCTTTCCACTTATCTAGCTTCATATAGACTTAGAATTATTC
This sequence comes from Gallinago jamesoni, assembly GCA_025769975.1. Classification (NCBI taxonomy): domain Eukaryota; kingdom Metazoa; phylum Chordata; class Aves; order Charadriiformes; family Scolopacidae; genus Gallinago; species Gallinago jamesoni. The sequence continues at coordinate 32,039,733 of JAOQGH010000004.1, forward strand.
CAGGGAGAAACCAGTGACAGCTTTAGTGGTGTCTCTGAGCATAAACTATAAACTCATTTGATATTAAAGATCTATTACACCTCCATTGTACCAAACAGCTTCACTGTGATCTAACGTTATTAGACTAAACACCAAATGAATAAATAACACCTGACATCTTATTTACAATAAGCTGCTATTGAGGCAATCTTTAATGTGTTTCCAAAAGTCAGAGGAAGTAATATTTCAATGGAACACTTTGTTTGGGAAAGCAATTTCCTCCTAAATAACAGAGGATTCCGCCGTAGGTATTTTTGCAGGAAGCCTGCGTGCTGACTGTAAATACACCAATCAAGAAACAATGAACGTAATCTTTATTTGTCTTCCCTTGTCAGTGATGCAATTTCAAAAATAAAACCCCCAAAACTTGTTATTTAACTGAAGAAGTTAACTGCATGATTTAAAAGCTCAGCTCTTTTAGAAACATTAAATGGGATTTACGCATTCAAGCCACCATGCGATTTTTGAAGTTTACTCGGGTCACCTGCATCACTAACTACAAACAACCATCAGATAATCTGGGAAAATTTGGGTGCTACATCAGCTTGAAACGTCAAATTTTGAATGCTAAGACTCTTCAGAGCTTTTAAATGCTTTGCCCAGCTGCCCACCTGTATGATTTCTTCCTTGAGGATTCGGTGGAAACTCAGCTGTCCCAGGTGGTAAACGGGCTGCCATTCCTGCGCCTTCTTGGTTGCAACCAGCAAGTTGGAGATTTCTGGAAGGTTGGAAAAGAAAAGAGTCTTTAAGGCTTTTCAAATATAACCTCAGTCAATAACATTATTATTTATGCTCAATGCAAGGCAAATCCCCAAATGAATGAGGAGGAAGAAAAGAAGAAACTTTGACTTAATTTCTCAGCTTCAATTCTGCAATTCAACAAAGAATTCACTAAAATAGAGATGCATATTTTATATTATATACACAGTCTGAATATTAGCAATATTGGGGCTGTTATTAAGAAACCGATAGTGTTTACTGTGCACAGAAATACCCAGGATGGAAAGAAGAAACATCTCTGCTATACATTAAGTAAAAAATCCACACGCGCCCTCCTGCCAACAGATACAACTCCTTTCTAGGGTGCAGATGGGTGAGGGGTAGAGTCTTGTTTCCTCTCTTTACCCCCTTAAAAATGTCCTGGTCACTGGGAAACACTAACAACCTGTTAGTTCCAGTCTGTTTCCAGAACAGTGGAATTAAACTGGGGGAATGGGAAATGAAGAGAAGGAAAAGACTCCAAAGCCCGGTGCTTCCTCCAGCCTGCCTCTGGTCAGGGAGAGGGATGGTTAGATCCAAAAGTCTCACACGTGGATTTTCCCTTTCCCCTGTTTGACAAGCAGGGGTTATTAATTACACTGTGATGGGCTTAGATCTCTGGGTGCATCTGCCCTTCCCATTACTGCCAGCAGAACGTCTGCGTCGGGGCTTAAATGTGATCCAGAACCTTGAAAATAATCAGTAATGAACTGTACGCCGGAAAAATCACTTCATTTCCGCATCCCCTAAACTTCTTTGTGAATTAAATTAAATAGATTCAAAAAGGAGGAAAAAAAAAAAAAAACAAAACAGGGAAGAGACAGGCACGGACAATGCCCTGGATCCCACTGTAACTGATGCCAATGAAAAGGTGAAGTGGGCAGTCAACTCCCTGACCCATTTGATTTCATTCCAAATACAGCTGTCAAAATGTAATCAGAATGTCAAAAACGTATCATCTCTCCATGCTCCAGACAATCACCAACGTTTTTCCAAGTGTTGATAAGCTCAGTGTCTACCTACAGAGCACTCTCCTCTAAATCCATCAGAACAAGCAGGTAATTAATGCAGCTCAGTTATTCCCCTTACTCTTAACAGGAAACCATTATCTGATCAACACAATCACGCCACTGTGTTTCCTCTTTCATATGAAAGTCAGCTGCAAGACACTTGTAAGGTATAGCAAATGATTTTAGTAAGCAATTAACAGTTTAACAAACGCTTGACTGTCCCAGCCCTCTGAAATCTGCCCTCGCAGATGGATCGACTGACTGTGAGGCTGTTCTGCTCACTCACAGTTGCAGATCAAGCCTTCCCTGAAGATTTAATAGAGCAAAAACCAGCTCACGACGAGAGCAAACAAGCTTCAAACCCCGGGCTGCAGCCCTCCCGTGCCCGAGGAACGCAACGCCACGTATATAGACGTGACTCGGTGGGGCAAAGGAAGAACCTTATATAGTCCCCGCTCCACTGCAGCATTTCATCCCCGCCTCTGAGTCAGCCGTGACATTTTCTGTTTAAAACGAGTCTCGAGTTCCACCTCTGCTGTCGATACTGCAGGGCCAGCTGGTTTAGGCACAAAAAAAAAAAAAAAAAAAAAAAAAAAAGAGAAAGCGGAACTTTTCTCACTGTCGTTTGAGAAGTTCACACAAACAAGGCTCCCGAGAAGCACCAGCCCCTGAGCATCCTGTGCTGAGCTTGCATCACCGGGAGGAAACCCCTAAAACCTTGCTCACAGCATTTGCTTTTGCTTTCTGGCCAGACTCCTCCCTCCACGTAGAAGGAAGAAACTTCATATATTATTTTTGAATTGACAAAAGGGCTTCACTCAAGAATACAGAACAAACCAAAGACACTCCTATTTCTGGAGTTTGTTTCCTTTCGACACCAAAGTTCGTTGCCTCTGTTATAAAGGATAAACTACCTCTTGGTTTGGGTTGGCAGCACCTCTTCAGTGTAAAGCTTATGTTGTCTGTCCGAAGTATTTGTCCTTTCAGGTGATCCATCAGCTCTTTTAAGGAGGAGAAAGACTTGTTTGAACCATGTAGGAAGTACCCGCCTTTCTTCACCTCGATCTGGAAGTTCTTGTACTGGATTGAATTATTTATCATCTGCTATCAGGGGGGAGAGAATGGAAAAAAGAAAGCGAAATATAATCATTAAAGTGAAAGAATCTTTTAAAGCAGTAAGAGCTCCCCTTGAAGCCTTTGAAATTACACGTAGGACCAGTTAATCCCTTGCTCCTAATCTAATCTAGCATCCTCAAATCAGACTCCAACGTAGGAGTCCAAAGTAGGAAAAGGCCCTAAAATTCCTATAAACTTCAGTCCTAGAAAAGCTCATAATGTAGCGGAAGAAGAGCAATATAAAGATGCCGTCATCCAACAAGCACAATTATGGCTTCTGTGTTTTGCAGAGCCCGAGAGTGTGCAGAAGCCCCAGCTCTTCAGAAGGAATTTTCTCTTCACTCGGTCAAGAATCTGGCCCATGGTTTCAAAATCTCCATTTAAAAATAGCAAAACTCCCTTTCACAACCCAGGTTGTCCAACAAGTGAAATGAGATTTCAGGCTGACGTTCAAACCTCCCAGTTTTGTTCAAAGTTGTTGAGGAAGAACCACTGAACTTCCACACTCCCCTATCTCAAGTCCTTTCAAGTTCTACCCTCTGCTCCTGCTTCATCACCTCTAACGTGCTGCAGCTTCCCATCACCTCATTCTTTATTGTTTCTTGTTTCAAATGTCCCTTCTTGACCTCACCATTGATCCTATTAACTCTTTTTTTCTAAAAGAAGGAAAACAGTTTCTACACCTTCACACTATTACTATTACTCTTGTGTGAGCACTTTAAATATCTTCCCCAAACTAGCTGCAGACTTCCAACAGAGGTCAGTAAAATTCAAACTTCCGTGCAGTTCCTGCTGCCTTCTTTTCTGCTTTTAACTGGTTCTCTCACTTGCCCCATCTCATAGCTTTTACCTATTGTTCATCTTTCACACAATGTCTTCACCAGCAAACTGTGTGTCTGTGCCCTTCTGTAGTGCGCTACACATGAAGGCAACTGTCCTCATGCACTGTTCTTCCACAGTGTCAGCAGAAATACATTCATACAATTAAATCCATGTTCAAGAAACATGAGATAAGTTGCAGTTACAAATTCTGTTATGTCGTTCTCACACCGTATGAGTTTTAAAAGCTTAATTTCCATCACGTTCATGCACAGTTTAATTGCTATGAATGGAAATGTTCTGGATGTAATAGAATCACAAAATGGTTTGGGTTGGAAGGGACCAGGGACCAAGGCCACCCAGTGCCACCCCCTGCCCTGGGCAGGGACACCTCCCACCAGACCAGGTTGCTCCAAGCCCCCTCCAACCTGTCCTTGAACCC
>JAOQGH010000004.1:32048994-32069817 GCA_025769975.1 Gallinago jamesoni
ATTTCTGTTGCCTTCTATCAGCATTAGTGCTTTTCTGGTTTATTTTTTTAAAAATGCTATTACCCCAAAGTAAAGTTCTGCTCAATACAATGTTGCCTGACAAAATCCCTTAGGGTCTTTACTCATTCTGCAACTTAAAAGGTCTTTTCACTCTTTTTGCTGGCACTCAGAAAAAGGAAAAAAGGAAAACACAAAAGAAAAGCCAAAAAACAGTTCTGCAGCATGTTTTCAAACAGTGATTTTGCAAAGTTGCATGCATGTACGCAAGGATATGCATATGAAATAATGTCTAAATTAGTTTGATCACAGATAAAAAACCTATTTGCTTCTTTTATTACTTCAGAATGCAAGTGGTACCACTAAAATGCACCCATAGTTGTAGCCTACTTGGTATTTTATCATGGTTTCACAACAAAACAAGGATCCACTGTAAGAGCTTCATTTTTCTGAAGGCAACAACCATATTTCAGAGACTGAAAATTCTGCAGTAATTATACTCAGAATTAACAGTAGACATGTTTTTTCTTTAGTGCATTTAATTTGCTCATTTCACAAACTCTCATCAACTTCAATCTTCCCATTTCTTTGACAAAACCAGACAGTTCCTCATTTGCACAATCATTTGTGTGTATATGAGCTTTTTTTGCAGAAGAGCACAAAAAGGTTTTGGAAATAGGGACCCCGCTTACTTGCCACATCCAACTAGTTGGAGGCACAACAGCAGGAAAGAAAAAGCACCTGTAAACAGGCTGAGTGACAGTGGGTTTGTCACTCGGTGTTTTACCACTGCACAGTAGGAGAAGACTCACTAAAAGGACACCATTCTGTCACTTGAAATACCGCGACATCACCTACAGCACAGGAGATGTCAAAATTCCTTATGTGCAAATGTTTTGCAAAAGAAGAGGTGATAGCGTTTTTATCCCAAAATATTTAATATGAAAAGAAACCATGCCATAAAAATACAGCCCTTTCAGACTGTGAGACTGACAGTTTCTTTACACCTTCTGCAAACGGATAGATTGTTCTTCATGTAGCAAATTCTCTCCACCACACAGAAGTACGGAGAAAACACTTATTGATACTAACGGGTAAGGCTACACGTACGTCAAAAGTTTGAAAACAGGTCTTTAAAGCAGCTTCTACTGAATCAAATAGTTTTTGTGCGACTACAACGGCAGAGTTACCTGCAAACAACCTCTTACCTGTGCAAAGATGTATTCTAATGAGTTTGCATCAAGTATAGGGGTTCCTTCTGGCACTGTCTTCTTCTCATAAGAGCTCTTTGCCTTCCTTGGTGAGTGTCTCCACACCGAGGGTTCACTTTCACTAGTCCCGTGCCAGTTTGTAAAGTAGTATCTTGCAAGAAAAAAGCAATAAACTTTAAAAATCTGGGGGGAAATTCTCTGTTTACAGTAGATGCACAATTTAAACTTTGAAAAGAAAACCAGTCACACGTCAAAATCCCTCAATCTTCTGCCATGAGGCTGCTATTTAAAGTAGCCCACTGCTTGAAATGGCACGTCTGGCCTAAGGAACTGGGGAAAAATGATCTATTAGTACAAGGTCTTCAGCGTTTCCACTCAAGAGCAGCTCACTCTTAACTCACAACACCCCGACTGACTGCCAGTCACATCCCTGCATAGTCCACCAAAGAAGGCACTGCCTCTTGGTGCCTCCATCACCTCTGACTTGGCTTGAGCAGTGTAAAAAAGTGCAAAGCCTCCACCTAAAACCTGCTCAAGAAGTTGGCATCTACTGAAAATTAATAAGGATTTTGAATTCAAGCTCTGCTAGCGCCTTTTGAGAAATCTTTGCCTCAATTACTCCAGAAATCTGTGTCTATCTGGGTTCTGGTAACACTGAAACCAAGTAACGTTTAGTTAAATCTGGTTTGAATCAATGCGCCTTTGCAAAAGTTCATGCCTTAAAGTTCAGACTACTTATAATTAAAAGGTTACAGCAGAGCAGATTTACCCAATGGCTAAGTAGGAATGATTTCTATAAGAATCTGTTGATGTAATTCCAGAGGATCATTCAGCACAAGCAAGAGCAACCAGTGCAGAATTACCACGCTGTGATAGACACATCACCATGGTCATGAAAAGGGTGGTGGGAAATCAGACATTTTGGATGGAGAGTGACCACTGTGAGCATCTCAACAGTGAAGCTTTTAATGCCTACTTAAATATGTGATCAAAATCACAAAGAATTTTTGTGACCAAAATGAGATCAAACAGCTTTTCAGAGGAAAAAGACAATTGAATGAGAGTGGTAATAGACACTGCACTTAAAAGAAGTAGTAAAGAAAAAGCGAGTGGAAAAAATTTAAGTTTTCAGGTAGAAAATGTTGACGTATGTGATGGGGATATCTAAGTCCTGAATTGGAAATACACATTTTCTGTACTGAAAGACAAAAAATTAATAAACTACCTTATGATCTACAAACACATTTTGAGATTGCAAATAAGAAATCAGTTCAAATAACAAATCACTATGCTGCCCAAGCAGTTTCATTTCAAACATAATGACAATGAAAATATCAAGAGAGACGTCCTGGAAGACAGAAAGACTGCAGGAAGACCCTAAGTCAACTGGCAAATGTTTATGAATGTTATAGTGTAGAACAACCCACGTGCAAAGCTGTGTGTTTTAAAATATGTGACTCCATCTTTGTGACTTGTCTCTGACCAGACTGGGAGTTCATGGATGAAATCCCAGTTCTGCAGTGGTTGAGACTGGTGTGTATTAGTCTCAGTGCAGAGGCAAGATCTTAAAAGCAAAACAAAATTAGTATTTCTAGATCAGTGTCATGTGTTTAAATCACATGTTATCTGTACAGCAAGTTGACCACTCAAATGAAGAATTATGTATCAAATTCCTCTTTTAAAGACAAGACTTTCTGTCCAGTGTTTCTGCCCATCCTTTCTTTTTGGTGAATCTTTTTAAGTCCCCCAAAATTATGTACCTAAAGCATGAGTGGGAACACCAACACACAACTATTCCAAGAACTCCTGCCCAGTACTGCAAGATACTGCACAACTCCTTTGCCCGAAGCATAGAAAGCAAAGCAAAGTAAATCCTTCAGCCTCCAGGAAATTACTTGGTTTCCGTATGCTCCTTCATAAGATTAGTGATAATTAATAACTCCAATTCTTGTGGTATTTCCTGAAAATAATTACGGGCAAGGTATCATGTATTGTTTGTAATAGAGAGGAGAATTTGCTCCTTTCCCTGTTAAACTGCACTAAGACAACATTTGTAAGTTATGATACAAATTAGAGCCCCATTGTTTGAGGAACCACATAAAGAGGGAGAGTCTCTGCCCTGAAGAGACGGATGGATTTGTGCTAAGGGGCGAGACAGATTACTGCTGCTCCACTTTCACAAACAGAAATGGGAGCACAAGCTTCCCGATTCCAAAGTCCTGCAGAGGAGGTGGAAGGGAGACTGAATGCTCCCAATTTCAGGAGCGTGTCCCATCTCTCCTTTAGCCCATGGCTGGCACCCCAGCGGGGGCAGTTTGGGGAGTCAACCCCAGAGGGTCACCCCAGGAAGGAGCAATTTTGCCCTTCACCCCTCTCCTCGAGAGCAGCTCTGGTAGTCCTTCTCTCCAGAGTTTCCAGAAACTCGTGTTTTGGGTCTCTTCATGGCAAGAACCGCTCCTGCCTCTGGCTCAGACACAACCCAGCCACCGAACAGTTAAACTCCTCCTCCATCAGCTGGTGTGCTAATTAGTCCCGGATATTACAAAATACCGTGGTTTCTTATGGTGTAGACAGTTTATTTTTTTCAAACCTTGAGGCAAGTGAAAGAAATATAAGCCTAGTTAATAAAGTTTCTAGTGAAAATAAAGTCCTTTGATAGAGTCCCAAAAGTACTGCAGCTGGCAGAGATTTGTTGGGGAGAGGAGGAGGATGGGAAGTCCACGCAATCAGAAATCAACTCCAAAGCTCCCAGCAGTGGGAGAAAAATCAAACACCTAAAAGCAATTGCAACTACTCAGTCACGTATTTTCTTTTTATGTATATAATTTCAATAGGGCATGACTAAATCAAATCTATCAATATAACGAAATTTCAGAAATCAGGTTGTCCACATAAAAATGATTTAGTCTCTAAATGATCACATACAGCCTAACACACTGCGCTATTAAATAAGCCCAGACCATTTTCCTTTTTCAAGAGGAATTCTGCCTCTTGCAGAGCTCAGAATGAACAGTATTCATTTAGAGAACAGTTTCACAATCCTCTATTGCTCATAATTTTTCAGTTCCCAGCCCTGCTCCCAGCTGCAACGCCCAAGCCAAGACACACAATAGATCAAAAATGAAAGAAAAGAAAATATCACTTCACCAATACACTACAATATTCTTAGGGAGACAGGAATCTTTAGATTTTAGTGCTTAACTCATATAGTCTCTTCTTAGATGCATATGAAATTATTTTAAGTACATATTATTGACTCAAAGTTTGCCAGTTTTCATGCATGAAGTACATCTGACGAAAGAGATGCCCCTGCCAAACTTCAAATCCCAACTCCAAAGCTTAAAAAAATAAACAACTGGAACTTCTAAATACAGAAAGCAGGGCATTTACCAGCCTCATTCTATAAAATCGTCAAACGGAAAAATTTCCAGAAAAGAAATTTCACCATAGAGTAATTTTTCCGGATGCCTGGAATTTGATAGAGTTACAAACAGCCAAAGAAGATCTCTAAGAGGGAGCTGTTCCAGCAGTTTTAAAGCGAGGCAGGTGAGATGCAATGGGAATGAAAGAGAATGTGGAGAGAATTCTCATCCTTCACCCAAACCAGACACTATAATAAACACCAAACACAGAGGAAACTATCTTTTAGTAAGTGAGTTAAAAACAGCATCATACTTCTAATCAGAGGATTATATTCCCACAACTACATTTTTCAAATACCAGTAAAGCAGACCACATAAAAGAATTTCAGTATTGGGAAAAATGCCCCAGATTCAGATTATACCAATAAATGTTTTTTATTATCCAGTATATGGTGGATTTGACTGATCTCTCAAAACAAGAAAGGGCACTTAATGCTCTGTAAGAGGCCATCAGAGTCCTCAGAGCTTCTTTTAGAGAGTCACTCAATGCCGTTATTATACGGTGTTTATCTGCCAAACCCAATCACAGCTGTTTAAAACTGAGATTAGTCGAGGTTAAGTCATTAACACCACTACCAGACAGTGTTAAAGAAAAAAGAAAAGCTATAATATCCCTTTCCTCTTCTAAAAACAGGTATCAGTATTACAATTATTTGAAAAGCAAAGATCTTTTTGTTGACTGTCAGTCTTTTTTTCTTGGAACAGCTCATCAGACAACAACAACAATGCCAGTCTGGCACAAACATAATCAGAATTTAAATACCTTAAAGTTAAAAATCATATTTACAAAGCTCTGTCTTTGAATCTCTACAAGAAGAGAGGCTGATATTTTCCAACAAGGCTAGAAACTGGCTTGGATGCACAACTTGGGGTTTACACATGCCAATTCTCTCATTAGCATGTACAAGCGATAGCCGTGTTGTCCAACCAGAGATTATCAGGAAAGAGCTGATAAAACGCTGTATTAACACTTGAAGTTTTTTTCTCTATAGCCCAAAACTGTGTATGCAAGTATTACATTTTAAGGCAAAGAGGGAATATTATGTAGAAGCTTATTTTTTTCCAGGTGTACCTTGACGGACCAACAAAAATGACCTGTGGACTAGCTTTAGGAAGATGGGTTGTATCTAGACTAATTATTCCTGGAAGCAAAGCTCATTCTATATATTTTTCTCCTATATCACGCACTTAAAGCTCATAATGATGCAAGAGGAAAAGTCAGAATAAAAAAATAATAAAAAAAAGAAGTCAGTATAATACTCAGAATTAGATTTCTACCAAATCCTAAAAGGAGGACACCCTTCCTTCAGCTGGAGCGTGTGAGTGCTCAAGAGCTGTCAGCATTATTTTAATTTCCAGTGTAGGAGGGCTGCTGGAACCCTTCAGCCCCACAAATCTCAAGAGGCTCCATGCTGTATTTTAAGAGTGCCACCTGAAGCTCAACCTGATGGCACATGTCAGACAAAGACCCTGGGAACTATGTTTTCTATTTTCTGGTGCTTTCTCCAGCCGAGCTCATGCCACCCACAGCGAGGTCACACCGATCCCCCTGCAGTCCCAGAGGAGAATTTTGAAAGCATGTGGCTTTTTCCTTATAAAGTAACAGTAAAATTCCCATTGCTTTCAGCAGGAGCACCCTTCACTTAAAGAACTTAAAACGGAAATTGAAGAATGCAAAATACTGACACAATAAAACAACATTTTGGAGCCATTTGTTTCAATTTAGCTTTTCAGTCACAGACAGCTTTGGTGGATACAGGTTCTTGTGGTTTTTCACCTTCTGGGGCTTTTTTTCAAGGTTGTACAGCAAGATGAAAAGAAAATCAGGAGACATTTTAAGCTTTTCCTGTTCATCTCTTATCTGTGCTGTGAAAAGCAAGCTGCTGCTTTTGGTTTTGCTTTCCTGCTTCTTCAGTGAGCTCAGCAGTAAGAGTCAGAGCATCCACCTATGGCTAAGGAATTATTTTTCAAGCATTTCACGCTTACCTCATTCGATAATGGAGCCGGTGGGATGTTTTTTCATCTATCTTAAAGACCTTGTTTGGTGCATACCAGAGTTTTTTGCTTTCATCATACAGCGCAAAGAGATTATGGCAGAGAGGAGATACAGCTGTGGGAGAAAAAGTAAACAAATGGATGAATCACAAGGCTAGAACCCATACGCACACCTCACAAATACAAATGCATAAAGCAAATATCTGAATTTACAAAAGAGACCATAAAAAGAAACTGATACCAGGATTAGTTTAAAGCAAACACTAGAAAGTTACGGTTAAAGTGGAACTGCAAACTGCTCACTCCACTGGTTTTGCTGTGTATTAAACAGCAGATCATCTCAGCTACTTTTTAACACCAAACTTATTCTGAAATCCTGATTTTGCCAAAGGTCTGAATCTGAGGAGGAACTGACTTAAAAATCTCCACTTTTTCCAGATCACAGAAACAGGTGTTCTAACAAGCCCACTCGGCAATACAACTTTGTTCTCAGTTTTATTTTATTACTAAATTTTACTCCCATAGCTGGAAGAGAAGGGTTTATTGAAACGATGAAAATCCCCTTCTCATTAGGACACAATCAGAAAGCACGACGTGCTGTTTTTCCAGTCTTTGCTCATCCAACAGAGGGTTTTCCAACAAAGAACAAACTTTGACTTGTACGTCTAGGGCCACATGCCTTAACCTTTGCAATTACATCATCCCAGAGGAAAACCAGGCTGGTTATGGCATGTTTACAGGTCTCCTCTTGTTTGAATTCCTCGCTTCAGTTTCCCACTCAACAGGAAGCAGTGCCTTTTTGCAAAAGCCCTGGGGAGGGAGTTCTCTCTACTGCAGAGAGAACTGCAGTGTGGGCTTAAGTGTTCTCCTGAAATCACGCCAGCTGGAGAGCACTTTGTTGGGGTCCTGGAGAATTCACTGAAACCATTTCTACCATGATTTGGGGAGAGAGAGAGCGAGCGGAAAGGAAGCCAAGGGAATAAAAAACAAACAGCCAAATTGCAAAGTTCACAAGAAGGTGAGGTTGGGCAGGCACTGCCTTCTGCAGGGCAACGAGCAGAACATAGGTGCCGTCAGTGGTTTAATTATTCAAGCTGTGATTTACAGCCAAGACCAGCAGCACAGGCTCCCTGAAATGGGTAAGACTTTACCCATTAGTGGGTACCTCACTGTCGTGTGCTGTGTGGGCTTAGTGAAAAGTGAGAGAAGGCAGAAAGAAGTTCCCTTAAGGAAAAGAAAGAAGTTCCTTTAAGGAAAGCTCGCTTTAAGTCATTTCTTCAAAGTTTTTAAACTTCAAAACAGAAATTACTGGGAGCAGCTGCACGGTATGTAGGTTCACGCTGTACACCAGGGCCCATGTTTGTGAGGCTCTAACATAGATGAAATCCACTGATTCTGGTAGCATTATATATATACACATATTCAGATAATTTGCTGAGTCAAGGAGCACAGTGACAAAGCAAGAAGTCTTCATTATACATTTCTGTACTACCACAGTTTTGGTTAACTTTAACTAGTGAATTATTAATACTATTGATACCGCAACAGTCTGCAAAGAATTATCAGCTAACAGAAGAGAAAACTGGAAGTGGGAAAATATCAAATGTGTTCTCAGAAGTAGCAAATTTTTGTTCTCATTAGCCCTCTCCAAAATGCTTTATAACATGGGATGGATCTTGACAGGCTTACCAACTAGTATAGGAGATAAAAGAGGGGTTTTTTAACTAATGTGTATATTGTGTCTCCTCCTAAAAGAAGCCTAATGCCATCCCAGCAAAATGAAAACATCAGAGCTTGTAACCAGGGTGGGAGATCATTCCTTTATGTGAATCTTAAGACAGTCTCTCCCACCATTTCTTCCACTCCAAACAGTTTAAGAACAGCCCAGAAGCCCCTTGGGCAGAGGTTTCCATCCTAGACTCCATCACAGGCATATTTCTTCTACAATCATTGACTTACACGCAGAGAGGATGCATCACTTTCCATACTGTCAAGCCTTGTCACTGAGAATGTATATAAAATCCATATACTCACAACACCTCTGGGCAGCTTCGATGCACAGCTCCTCCGAGGTGAATTCACCACTGGTGTAACAAATGGGATTTTTATCTTGCAGGTAAAAAAGTATTTCTAAACCCTGATGCTGAGCTTCCAGGTTTACTTCGCTCTTCTTCGTGCTCCTCATTTTTGCACAGAAAGCCATGGCTTTGCAATCTTCTTTTACGTTTAGATACTGAAAGGGGAAGAAGAACAGTTAAGCAAAACATGAAGAAGAGTTTGAGGATTTCTCAGAACACAAATTCATTGCTTAGTGAGGCTACTGCACACCATTTCTCCAAGTCTTCACATTGGGAATGTGATTATTCAAAATCAGTACTTTTCACAAGTAAGAGGAAAAGTGAAAAAAAAAAGAAAAAAAAAGAAAAAGAAATGTCAGTGATTATTCTGTTTCTGGTATCTCTGTTCCAAATTATTCCCTTCTGTTCTGGTGGTTCCACAACTATTCCAGAAGGTTTCTCTTCTTACTGTAAAGCAGGAATAACTTTCCCATCCTTAAGCACCTAACTGGCTGAAAAACAATACTTGAGGCTCGGTAATATAAACAGTGCCATTTATATTGCCTTTAGAAAAAAAAAAGTTAGCTTCTATTTTCATTATCTCCTTAACAACTAAACATTTCTGATAGTTTTCTCCCCTCTTACCCTTTGTTTTTTAAACTCATGATACTTAATGCGTCATGGTGAAATAAGCTTCATTGGAGAATTATTTTCTTATTATTACTTCTCTCTGATTCCAGAAGGAAAGGGTAGCACTAAGTAGGTTTAATGCAGTATCTTTTAGACTGCCAAGAACGCATACAAGATAGCTCTGACTGAAAAGAAGACACATGTTGCATTTTATATCCACTGCTTAAATAGAAAGAACCATAAGGAAATAGATGAACACACGCCCCAGGTATTATGGGGTCTGTGTTCCGTGTTTTACTAAGCTTTAGCTCAATTAATAACAAAAGCCCAAACCACCAGCTCTACAGTTTACGAACTTAATCTTCCCACCGAAAACCAAACAAAACCAAACCTCAAAAGCTAACATACCTGCATTTATGTGACTGTCTGATCCTCTACGCAGCTCAAACGGATTATCTTCACACTCTCCAAGAGCAACTTGACTCTGGCTAATAAAAAGAAAAAAAGAAAGGAATTAGAATTGTCAGGAATGGCTTTGTACAGTTTGAGGCACAAAATACATGGTCAGGCTGATAAAATGTAATCTGAGGGAATCTTTCTGTTAATATAACTGAGATCCGGATGTAGTCTCAACCAAATACAGTCAGAGTGAGCATCTAGGAGTCCATGGGGTCTACTGATTTCTTTTGACTCTTTGGGTGATCTGACTGAGACGCAGGCAAAAAAAAAAAAAAAAAAAAAAAAAAACAGGGGAAAATCTTGGTTATTCATTGTTTTTTTTAATATTTTAAGAGTATCAACCATCAGTTTGGTGTCACGCTTACTGCAACTCTTAGCTGCAATGCAACCAAAGGAGCATTCTTCTTCATTCTTCACATTTTTAACTACATATTGCTAATTCCAATTCTTCCCCAATCTCTGTTGTTTCTTCCCTTTCCAGATTACCAAGTTTTTTAATTTGTTTTATTTTCTTTCTCTATGAAAGCTTTGGGTGGGCAGCAGAGAATAAGGAAGCTTCTCAAGGGGGTACCACAGCAAGGGTCATACTTCTCTTAGAGGATTCTTGTTCACAAGGAGCACAGCCCATGACTTTAATGCCTTCCAAGAGCCTAGTTTTTCTTTTTTCTATGCTCTATCTAACACCACAAACCACCTCCGTATTCTGGGGCTGGTTTGCAAAAGTCTCCCACCCAAAATCACAGGTTGTCCTCATCATCCAAAGCAAACCATCTATCAATACCATCTTTTTTTAATGTCAGGGATGACAGTGCCTCTATTTTACTGTCTGATGCCAGAGCTGTAAAATCAACAAGATGCTCCATGAACACTTAAGAAGCAGAAGGGGGAAGAATGGGCATTGGTAAGAAGTCTCCTTAACCCCAGTCCTGATGGTAGAGCATCAAGCAAAAGAGCTGGATGCTCGGAAGGCATGTCTGTATGTTCCTTTCCACCTTTGGAAAAGAACTGGCATGGGAATAAGCCAGATGGGGATGGAATTTGGACTTCCTGAAGAGAAGAAGGACATGGGACTCTGTCCTGCATCTCCCGAGAGACTCCTGTGCTCTGGCAGTGGTCCCACATCGCTGTCTGCCAGCCATGGCTCCGGGCTCTCAAGGGGAAACCATTCCACTTGAGTCTCCTGGGACAGCCACTAACTAAGTGTGACGGTAAACCAAATGTGACAAAAGGTCTTTAAACTAAATGTGACGGTTCTGCTGGTTTGGTAAACGTCACCCATCACTCATCTGAGCCTGAAAATGTGTACTCTTCATCCCTCCCTTTTTCTCTTCTCCTATCTCTGCCAAAACGTATTTGAACTAAATGTGTATTGTTTTTGCTGCAGCAGCATTAGGCCTGGATCTGATATATCACTGAATATTGCTTTATAAGCCTTAGGCTTACTTTGGAGAAAGCCTGACACTGCTACACAAGCTTCCCTTGTGCTTGGAAAATGCCCAGCAAATGTGATACTATCACAGAAAAAAAATAACATTTAACAACAGGGCACGTATTTACAATTAAATTGCATGTGCCTGCCATCCGTGCCACTTTAATGCTAAATTTGAGTTTCCAGACACAATCCCTCGGCAATAATATGGGGAAGAAGTAATTGAGCATGATTACTGGAACATGCAGACAAGCCAGTAATTATTTCTGCACAGCACCAGAGAATTTAAATGCAAAAGGTTAAAGATATTAAGCTCTAATCTAATTGAAAACACTCCCTTTTAAGCAAGGTATCTTATAGCTAAAACTCAATATATTTTAATGTCTGTGTGGGCATAATATTAAAAAGATTGTCCAGACGTTTTAAAATGTGAAGAGAAATAAAACCCCCTTGCCTTCTGGCAGATTAATAAATCAAAATTGTTGCTTTTCAAGGCAGCATTCTTTGGTTTTGCTTAATAGCTCCTATTCTTGTTTCTAATCACAGCAGCAATTCTCAGAATACAAAAGAACCTTAAGTGATGCCTCATTTACAATAGGCTTCTGGGGGATGAACCAAACAAACCAACATCCAAGCTCTAACTTAACTATTTACTAACGTGTTTTCCGGATATTCCCGTACTTGGTGTCAGGAATTCACCTGAATTTTTTTTAAAAAAATGCATCTTAATCTTCCAAAAGTCTCCACTCAACAAGACAAATTCCTGCTCGGTTTTAGTAGCATCGGTCCCCAGTCCTGCACAGTCATGTTACTGTATGTGCAGGTCACAGCACCCGGGTGACAGCCAGGAGAGGGTCAGGGCAGTCACACAGAGGTGGCCACAGGACTGTCCCCGCTGCCAGGGTCACCCCAGCAACGGTGACTCACAGCTCCCCACGGCCACTGCCTTCGGTCTCCTGCGATGTTAACCATCACATCACACACTCATCTCAGGAACCCAAAGGGGATTTTTATCCTTTGCCACTTTAAAGGTTTCAGAGCCTGGGTGGACCATTGCTTTTTGTGTATCTTCTGCAGATTATCCCCCTTCCCTTCTGAATGTTTCCCTTAAATACCAGTTGTATCCTTTCTCCAGACTGGGTTTTGTGCCATGCTGCGCTGGTCTCCTCTCTCCTGCTCATCCTTGCAGCATCTCTCAATGTTTGACCCATCCTCATCGAGCAGCTCAACTCCAGGGGACAGAGGCAGGACCGCAGGGATGCTCTCAGTCTCTGCGGGGAGTGCTCCGACTGACAGGACAGCATTTGATTTTTTCACAGCACGTTTTCTCCCCACCCGATTTCTATTTCTTGTGGTGGAAACACTCTTCTGCAATGCGGGCTGAAAAATATTTAGGGGAAAGCAGGACGGCTCTTCTCGAGATACTCCTCAAAAGCTGGCGCATTTGGAACGCTCCTCAAAGCAAAGGGGTTTTCTGCTTATTTAAAACCCTGAGCGATGTATACACCCACACCTGCCACCTTTTAAAAGAAGTCTCCATTTCACTGCAGAATAACTCAACCTGCAGGTAGGGTGAGCAAAACCCCAGCCCGCTGCACCACCAGCAGAGGGGGACAATGATTCATCCTTCTCACCATGGTTCCAACCACCAAATTAGTGATTTTGGGCGCGCACAGGCACAATAACAAACCCATGCACCCACCATTGCCAAAACTCACATCCAGTTTCTCTGGACTAGGTCAACAAACAGGGCCCACAGATAGTTTTGGGTTTTTTTTCCCCATACACAGATGAAGCCCTCACAAAATTTTGGTATCAAAAAGACGAAAAGAATAGGGAGAGGGAATTCGAGAAGGCGGGTTACTAAAAATCAGCTTTTCTCATTTGGCTATTAAACTATTACGACTTAAAATATCTGGAAGAAAATAGTATTGGGGAAAAACTCACGTTCCTGCCTATGACTTGCCACAGCTGAGATCTTAATAAAAGCAGAGTAGTTCGAGCCCAATACCCCCAGCATTTCTAAGGAAAAAAACCCTCCAAATGTACAAGACTATTTGCTAAATAACCCCTTTAAACTTTTGTATGCCTCAAAAATCAAGGAAAGAAAAGCCAGAGGCATAAATTACATGCTTTAGAAACTATTTATGAATCTTCCTCGAAGCAGAAGGAAGGAGTTAATCTGCTGTCATGGAAGGAGGAGCCTGGAAAGCCCACTGGGCTCTGAAGCCTCCTGTGAAGTTGGGATACCTATACCCGGCCCTGTCGAGAGCCTCCCTGGAGAAAAATACCCTGAAGCACAAAAAAACCTTCCCTTGAATAAGGAAACAGGATTAAAACTGACAGCTGGGAGACACTTTTTAAGATGTCAGACACCAAGAGAAAATGGCTCCAAGCTCCACCGGGCTTTTTGAGAAAACTCTTCTCACCTGAGCTCAAACAAGGCTGGAGATGCCCCACAGCTTGGGCTCCCCCATCTGAGAAGACAAAAGCATTTGTTGGGTTTTCACCCCAGCCCCGTTTTCTCCCTTTGAGTGGGACACAACTTAGATTTCTACCAGCAGAACTGCTGCAATTCCCCAAACAGATGCCCCACAACACAGAGGAGAAGCAGAGCCTCCATGCCTGCCAGGAGAAATGTCCTCAGCTGCTGGAAAGCTGCTGCTCGCAGGTACTGCCCATCCCACTGGACCCCACAGACCCAGAACCCTTTGTTTTCCAGTCATAAAACTTTTTAATGGGCAAAGGGAAAACATGAAACCCGTATGGATTTTGAGAAGAACACACACACACACACACCCCCCAGCGCACATCACAGAATCCAAGAATGGTTAGGGTTGGAAGGGAACTCTGGAGATCATCTCCTCCAAACCCCTGCCAGAGCAGGGCCACCCAGAGCAGGTCCCACAGGAACGTGTCCAGGTGGGGTTTGAATGCCTCCAGAGAAGGAGACTCCACCACCTCTCTGGGCAGCCTCTGCCAGGATTCTGCCACCCTCAAAATGAAGAAGTTCCTCCTCATTTTCAGACAGAGCTTCCTGTGTTCCAGTTTGTGCCTATTCTCTCTTGTCCTGTCCCTGGGCATCACTGAGAAAAGACTGGCCCCATCCTCTTGACACCCACCCTTGAAGTATTTGTAAGTATTGATCAGATTCCCCCTCAGTCTTTTCTTCTCCAGACTAAAAAGACCCAAGTCCCTCAGCCTTTCCTCAGCACAGAGATGCTCCAGTCCCTCATCATCCTTGTAGCCTTTAATCCACACTCAACCTGAGGCACACCTCCTCCACAATGAGCCCTGCTCAGATTTAAAAGGCAAGTTTTGCTTCCTGCTGGTTTTGGGGGAGTTGTGGTAGAAAAACAAGACTCCAGCTGGCATCACAGACCCCCCAGCACCGTCCCTGCTACACCCCCACCCCTGTGCTCCCCACGCTTCCACCATAAACAGCGATCACGAAGCCAAACGCAAAGATGGAAGGTCTGTTCCGGGGGTGAACGTCCCTAAAACACAAGGAGAGGAAAATCCCAGATAAAGTCTGACCAAACCAGAACTCGGTTCGAAGCACCATTTTGCAACTTCTTCCTCTTTTTTTCCCCTCTCAGAATTTACTTTCTGGTGTCCCAGCAGGAGATGTTTACGGTCGCTCATGCTAAGAAAGTAAGGGAGAGGCTTTCCCTACGCGTGCAGGGCATGCTCATTTTGTAGCATTTACAGTTTATGTCAACCCAAAAGTCCTCAATTATTATTATTTTTTCAACAGACGAGTGAAGAAACATGTCAGAGCCATTACATCACAGGACATGCATCTAATCTAGCTTAGGCATTTTAAAAACCAATTATTTTTGGAAATTCAAGGTCCAAAACCCTAGAGGGCAGAACGAGGTTGCCTTTTTAACTGTATTTGAGTCCTTTCTGTGCAATCTTTCATCATCTTTATGTATGCGATCACACGCTATTTTCTTCTTTCCCCACGGGACACTCTCACTGAATGTGCAACTCAGTATTTATTTTATTTTATTCCATTTTTCAGAGTGATGTCACCACACGCTGTTCACCTTTGCCCCAAAAACCAGAATTACTAATTGCCCTAGGGTTTTTCTATAGTATTCATTCCGCGACATGACTGATCCGCGTTATAAAACTCAGTTTTAAAAAAGTCAGGCTGAGAGCACAAATAACGAAAATTTTCAGCCAAAACAGTTAACGTGCAGCAAAAAATTCTTCAGAACTGAAAAAAACCAGGGTGCATACGACGGGGTGCGTCGGGCAGCCTTCATTACTCGCACGCTTATATTATCAGGTGTTATGTGTTTCCATTTTTAGCGATTTAACCCCGAAAAGCAGAGGGAGGGAGGGAGACTCCTGTCGTGCTCACCGACAGCTTCGGAGCAGACCCAAGGCGTCCCGAAGCCACCCGATTCACCGTCGCGCCGCGAGAACCAGCCCCAGCTCGTTTCCTGTGCTTTTCCAACGCAATTTCAGCAGCTACTCTGAATTTCGTGACGTCGTGGCCTATGTAGGAAGAAGTTTTTCGGCTCGCTCAGAAAGCTGAGTCTGTTCATTTACCGCCTTCGTTGTCCCATCGGTAACGGCCGCTGCAGACGCGTGCGCACGAAGTCACATTTTCCTCTGTCTTACCTGATCTTTCCAGCCTGACGTTCCTTTGGCTACAGACTGGGCCTTCAATGAAACCAACAGCTTGCTGCTAAACCATAAATGCATACTTCCATTCTTTCTCATCCACAATTTCTGGTGTAAAAACAACTTTAAATGATCATTTTTGAGAAGCTTACAATCTGTTACCATGTCCTTGCATAGTCAATACTAACCAATTTTCACTTAAAGCGGTATCGATTTCCTTGGAGGAAAAATATATTCACGTACCAAGCTTCAAGCCCTTCAAGCTTTCAACCTACCAAACAACGACATGATTTTTATGGAATTGTCCTGTAGCCAATACTCCAAAAATCTATCACACACTAGAAGAAAGTTCTGTTTGTTTTTTCAGATGGTTGGCTCATGGCAGGGGGGAAAGAACTTTATTACTAAGGTTGATACTAACGGGACTGGAGGGGGATTCCAGCCTTAAAGAGATTTACACGGACAATCTGTTGTTATTCCTGCCTGGGACACACCGTTAATGACCCTTTTCCTTCCTTTATGTTCTCCCCTGCTCACCTCTCTGTGCCTGCCACTAGAGGTTTGCACCTTTCAGATGGGATGGAAGTTCTCTGGCAAAGAGCCACCTCATCTTCCCAGCAATGAAGCAGATCTTCAGGAAACGCGGCCTCTTCCTGGTGGCACTGCACTGATTTAAGGGGTTTCCTGAAGCTCAGATGTGTGGAAAAACTGTCAGGAAAATCAGATCGTGTGGCGAAGACCTCCAAATCCATGTTTTCTTTGAAGAGAAAGTGTTACGGGTGTGCGAAGCTTGCTCCTCTTCTGGGCTTACCTGACAAGTGACCCTCATCTAGTTCACTAGAACTGGATGTGACAAGACAAGGCATGTGCTCTTTGTGCCCCAGTTAAAAGCTAAAGCTTCAGTGAAAGCTAAAATAACGTGCCTCACAACTGGGGCAGCCAGAGAGTGAACACGGAGTCACGCACACCAGCTCCGCTAACGCACGCGAGCTCTTTCAACTCAAGAGCCTTTGGCCGTACACCCAAGTCTGAAGTCACCACAGCACTGAGGTCTACAAGGAGGTGCTCAAGCCCCGGGAACAGCTCTACCTTCTCCAAGAAAGTAAAACAAGCTGTTGTCGTTGCACGGATCCATCAGAAAGGCAGGGGTGGAAAGGAACATAGAAAGAACGGAAGAAATACCAGTGTAACTTGTGTGACATTCTCTCTCTGCTGACTGGAAGACTACAGAGGGCTAACGTCATCATACAGTTCACCGTGCCATGGATGGACACAGCCAGAGCAGCCATCTGGCCCCGATGGTGCTGTGGTTTAGGAGCACAAGGGAGATTCAGTGTCCAACAACGTGCCAGGACTTCTACAAAGCTTCAACACTCACCTTCCTCCTCCACAAAACAACCTAGTAATTCAAGCACCCTTTGCTCCCTGAATATTTAAGAGCCACCAGCAGTTTTCCTAAGCAGGAAAAGCCACCAGGAGGGACATTAAGCACTTTTATCACCCACACCTTTCAAATGAAGGTCTGCAACTGCAGAACAGCTCCTCTCTTTAACTGGACTTTAACTGTAACTGCAGCAAGAGAACTTTCTTCATCCTGCTCTCCTGAGCCTTAAGACCTCACAGAAGCCACTATGCTGAAATGTCTGACAAAGAAACCTCATGTCTGGGGACTTGCTATGCATCTACAGGCTCTCCTCCAAGTTCCCTTCATGAGCCAAGAGTTTTAAGCCAGAATCTCCACCATATTCACTTATCTAATTTCACCTGCTCAGCAGTCTGCACAGGGAAAAGAGATGAACCCCAGGTCCTAGACATGACAACCTGGCACAGCACCCAATGCTCTTCTGCTGGGTAACTATTTAGACTGAGAGTCCACCTGGGAGGCTGTTTGGACCCCCCAGTTGCAAAAGCCACTACATGCCCGTTGGCATAATACCAAGATGATCCATCCCCTTCAGGGATCATCTGTAATCCACTGGTGCTCCTCAATGAGGCCATCCTATGCTTTACTTGCTTTTAAGGAAAAAGAGAGCTTAGATTTATTACCATGGCACCCGGATATCCGATCATGTCTTAGAACTTCAGTAAGAAACCAACCAAAACAAGCAAACAGCTGATGTCCAGCAAAGTCGAGACGCCACAAGAAACACTATGAGCACGTCTTTTCTGCAAATGAGTAGAGGAGAAGGAGAGATTAAACGACTTGCTCACTTACCCAAGAAATCGGTAACCAGCCTGGGTTCTCCCACGTCCCACTGTGCAGCCTCTAACGTGAGAAGTAGAATTAGAAGCAACAGCTCCTCCAAACACCACCTGAGTAGGCGGATTCACACAGCTTTCTAGTTCGAGAGTATGTAAAACCTGCAAGGGGGCTGGGACTTCTTGGTGACCACAGAGCTACTGCAAAGGTCCCCTCCTCAGAGACTCACGGGCTGTTCACAGACCACTCTAGCAAAAGCTCCCGGTGCAGTAACCACACATGGTCATTTCCCTCATGTTCAGCCCTGTAGCCACTTCCTTGAGAGCAGCTACAGATGTTTTTAACCCTTCTCGTTTTCAAATCGTATCACAAAATGGAGACTCTCATCCCGGTTCTCTCCACCCACTGTTTCCTCCTCCCCGGAGCTGGGCAGCACCAACTGCACCGTACGATGGTGGCAGCAAAGAGGGACTGGAAGGAAGACCCTAGCTGCCTCATCATCCCCACCATCAGCCATCACATGCATGGAGGTCACCAGCCTCAGAGAAGGAACAAGTGAGATAGGAGGTTTTGCTACAGCAAATATTCTTTACCCCAGAGGAGGAACTTGCCCAGAGTCATTCTGCAATGGGGCTGAGCTGCCCAGAAACAGTTCTGGCATCCCAGTCCCTCCCAAAGAACAGGAATTACTGATGCCAAAGAGCAACCTCAAGTTGACCACAGCAGCCCTCAGAAGAACGCACTGAGATAATGGCACCTCTTTGCATTTTACCTGGTTAAAAGATAAATGTAACTAACTTCTTGCCATAAGTACTTAAATCACTTATAAAGACCTTAAAGAGTTTTATCGATGTGGTCAACATCTACTCTGCATATGGTAAGACACTTGAATCCCCTACATTGCTTTATTCACGAAGATTTCTGGTAGTCGCGTGCTTCCTGTGGTGGCTTTGCACTTTGGTAAGTGTTTTTTGATGGTTTGCCTTTTTCTTTTTTTTCTTTTTTTTTTTTTTTAATGTGGTGAGAACATATTGTTAAAGTTCACTCTTCAGGACTTACCATTTAAAACAAGTCATAAACAAAAGCAAACAAAACTCTGGCTTTCTGTTCAGAGCAAACCACCGACAAAGACAGGCCCTAAACCCAACAAACATTCTTTCTGGAATATCGTTGCAAAACCATACAATTTCATAGCAAACTTCGGATTCACTATTGACAGCGAGAGCAATTTGGTCTTCAAAGTCTCTGACCCCTCTCTGTGTTCTCTGCTCATCTTTTCTTGTTAAAATCCCCCTGCTGTAATGCTGGAGCTCCAATACTGGAGCACGGCGTGCAATTCTGGTTGGAGAAGGTATGGCCAGATGGTATGAAAACAGTTTAAAGGTTAAAGATAGCTAAAGCCCTTTCTGTTAGGCCCTAAATATATATATATATATATAGTTCTGACACGATGAAGTGAAAAGCTGAGATTTAAAGTGCAGAAATCTCTGTAAAGCAGGAGGTGCTAATTGTAGCTGCGTGGTCCCGTAAGTCACGGTGCAAAAACATCTGTAAAGGCCATCACACGTGGTAAAACAGAGCAGAAATGGAGCAACAAGAGAAATTTCAATGCGATTTCAGATCTGAGCACACAGATCTGGCAGGGGCTCCAGATTAATCCAATTTGGCAAAAAAACTTCTGAGGCACAACCTGACACAAGGCTACGTCCTGGTTTGAGGCAAAACAGAACCAACCTTCCAGTCAGTAATTTTACTTCTTAGCTAAGCCTCTTCTAACTCTCCAAAATTAACAGCATGTTGTGCAGAAACCCGTTCGTTTTCAGAGCGATAAGACCTCCGTTTATGGTTAGTGCTAAGGAATAGTATGAGAAAAGCTCTAACACCTCTGTCCTTCAGGCAGAACCTGACTCCTGGAAATCCTGCAAGAAGAAAAGAGTTTAGCTTCAGTTTTTCTCTCCCTCTCCGTTTTCCTCAGCATCTACATGAGAATACGGCAGATATTCAAGCACTCACATGGCGTTTCTTCACCAAAGAGGACTCAAGGGGACTCCAGCTGCTACTTCTCCACAGCGTGATGTCCTACAACCCTCAGAAAAAAAGCTCAACTCCTGGCTGTGCTTCCAGGTCTATAAAGTTAGAGAAGCGCTGGTCCAAAAAGCAGCGTTACCTCGTCCTCTGCCAAATACAAGCTGCATCATGGTCTCTGCTACATCATGCAAACTACTACCTACGCTTGAAGACAGGTTGGAGGTCTCCTTTCCATGACTATAAGCAGAGTGACCCCAGCTTTCCCTGCCCATCCCACTGTCACACACCTTGGAGGTCACCAAAGCGTCCTGGTCAGCGAGCCACCAATAGCTCAGTCTACGGGGAAACTGCTCCTTCATATCAACGGATCATTTTTGTTGTTTGTGAGATAATTTATACGCAGATGTTCTCTTGCAAAAGAGTTAGAAAGTGTTGCCATGGAAAGCCACAGCCATCTGAGACCAATTTACAGAAAGAAATGAGCTCTACAGTAGCTACACCAATGCCACCCACAGCTTTGAAAATCAAATATGCTGACCTTCAACTGAAACCTATTTGCTGGGAAACTAATAAAGGAGAGTTAGTCAAAGTAACGTTTCATAGAATCATAGTATGGTTTGGGTTGGAAGGCACCTTAAAGACCACCCAGTGCCACCCCCTGCCCTGGGCAGGGACACCTACCACCAGACCAGGTTGCTCCAAGCCCCCTCCAACCTGCCCTTGAACCCCTCCAGGGATGGGGCAGCCACAGCTTCTC
>JAOQGH010000004.1:32069917-32086612 GCA_025769975.1 Gallinago jamesoni
TCCAGGGATGGGGCAGCCACAGCTTCTCTGGCCAACCTGGGCCAGGCTCTCACCACCCTCACAGCAAAGAATTTCTTGCTGATATCTAATCTAAATCTCCCCTAAATTTGAACCTTGTCTTACTACAGCTACTAACTACTGTGTTTTGAAGAAGCTTTTGCTTTCTCAGACACTGGGCTTCATTCTTCCAATAAACAGTATGATTAAAAAATAAAATATCTAGATTTAGCCACATACGTGCACAAAAGACACGCTCAATGGCAAGTGAACAATATGGACCTTTGCAACCCAAAAAGTTCCCATGGAAAGTTATTGGACTACACTGGGCAACTAGAGCAATGAAGATTATGAAGGGATTGGAGCACCTCCCTGACAAGGAAAGGCTCAAGGAGCTGGGACTCTTTAGCCTGGACAAGTGAAGGCTGAGGGGAGACCTTATTTATGTGTATAAGTATCTAAAGGGTGGGCTGAAGGATGTTGGAGCCGGACTCTTTTCAGTGGTTTCCAGTGATAGGACAAGGGGCAATGGGCTCAAGCTGGAACATAGAAAATTCCGTTCAAATATGAGGAAAACCTTTATGGTGGGGGTGTCAGAGCCGTGGAACAGACTGCCCAGGGAGATTGTGGAGTCCCCTTCTCTGGAGATCTTCAAGACCCGCCTGGATGCCGTCCTGAGTGATGTGCTCTGGGCAGCCCTGCTTTAGCAGGGGAGTTGGACTAGATGATCTCTAGAGGTCCCTTCCAACTCTGACGATTCCACGATACACTGGTTCACTGTGTATTGACAAATTGTTCTAAGTTTTGAAAAGCTGGAGGAGAGCGACTAGCTTAGCACTTCATGTTAAAAACCAGCCAACCCAAAGGACAGTCCCATCTTTGCCTCCACAAGTGACACCTGGGGACAGGACCTGTATGCTGGGACAAGAGAGCTGCACGCTCACAGAGGATCCACTCACCAAATTGTGGGGACCACAAAGTGATTCAAATGTTGTGTTTCTTCCAAGGAACAGGCGATGGGACAAGAGGAAATGGCCTCAAGTTGCACCAGGGGAGGCTTAGGATGGACATCAGGAAAAATTTTTACACTGAAAAGGATTATTAAGCCTTGGAAGAGGCTGCCCAGGGCAGTGGTTGAGTCACCATCTCTGGAGGGATTTAAAAGCCAGGCAGATGTGGTGCTGAGAGACATGGGTCAGTGATGCAGTTTGTCATTTTCAGGGTGATGGTTGGACTTGATCTGAAAGGTCTCTTCCAAGCTAGACCATTCTATGATTTTATGATTTGCTTTTAGACCTCTACTGAAAAGCAAAGGCTGGCTGCAGAGGTCAGCATTACGTGGGAGTGGGTGGACTCCAGAACAGGAACTGTCTCTGCAGAGTCACCATCACTTTAGCTAACGAGTCCTAACATAATTTTGCAGACACTGTATCTTGTCATCAGTGCATCGATAAGACAAATGCGGCCTATTTGGCTCAGTTACCCACCCTTTGATGGGTTTTTCTTTGGCTCAAGGGAAATCTCAAGGGTTTTCACCAGAGATGGCCCTTTGGGAGATGGCAGCAGGGGTCAAGGCAGCCTCATGCCGATGGCCTGATGATTGACTTCTCACACTGCACGGACCCATTAAATATATTTAAATGGCATTTCATACTGGCTTCCACCAGCATGATGGAGACCAGAGGGAAGATCAATCCCCAGAAGGGAAAACCAAAGTCGAGTTCCGACATTGCTATTTGAAGCTAATTCTATTTTGTAACTTTGAATTTAAGCAACTACTCCTCAACAGCACAGTATGTACCCACTGGCACGCTCAAACCTGGGCGTATTTTCCAAAATATGGGTATGACTGGAGATGAGAAAGATTTACTGCCACTGAGAAATAAGTTTTAATGAGTGGGGAATACAGTTCTTTATTGTCCATCTGGTGGGATAAACACACATAGCAATTACTTTTTATTATTGACTAATCACCAGAGTACACCTGTATTAATGGTTTAGCTGTAAACACATTTACACCTATTAGTCAGAGGAAGGAACCGCGACTAGTCAATTGACTTGTCTGAAGCAAAATGAGACACAACGCCAAAGTCCCTCTTCTAAGTCCATTCAGTACAATTTACAGATTTTATTTTTGGCTTATTTTCTGCTCTCCTCACCGTTTCACCAAGGCCAGAGCTTCTCAGGGCAGGCAGCAGGTCAGCTCTTCCACAAGGACTGATGTTCTCCATGCCACAGCCCTACCACCAAGGACTTCTCACCACCAAGGATGACTTCTTGTGCTTTGTTTCACGCATCCCGACAGACAGACAGCCACAAGAAAAAGGATTGCAGTGATAAAACTTGAAACTAGTGGTTTTTTAGTCTCCGCCTGAATAGCCGAGGACAGTTACAGCTCCTCTCCCACAAATGAGCCAGTAACAGCTGAAAAATGAGTTTGCACTGACCTTAACTCACCCCGGCCTCAGGTAAATGGTGTGTTAAGAAAGAAGCTCTGTTCAAAACAGGTCTCCCAGACCGAGATGAGAGGGGACCCTGGCAATACTTACACGTTGCCCAGTTTCCCAGACATCTGGCTGAACGGAGACATCTGTCTGCCTTTGAGTAGACGCGTTATGTTCCTCTCACAGACAATCTGCACAATTCAGTCCAAGATGCATTTTCTCTTACTTCAGATTTCTGTTCCAGGGTAAGTCAGATGAGGTTTCCAAGTCTTTCCTTGGACTGAGAAAGGATCTCAGACATCTGTATCTAAGCTTGTCTTTTTACACTGGAGACTCAAAAGGACTCTCCCCCAGGATATACTTCAGTTTGGTTGCAGTTACTTTTATATATCCTCAGGCTTTAATGAATCCTTCTATTGCCTACCTTACCTTAAAAAGAGGTAAGCCCTAAATATCAGCTGTAAAGTTGATATAGAAATGACATGATATAGTTCTCACCCTAAATCTTTTTTCTCTAATCCGAACTGCAACAAAAACTGGGAAAAACATCCTCATTTTTTACAGCTGCAGACTCTTTTCTTCCTAAAAACCATCAAATACAAGTACTTTGGCAGATGCCACGTGAAACAAATGAAGCTATTTAGAAAGTTGTCCAAGTAGACAACTCAAGCTCTGCCAAATAACAGGGATCCTTGTGCCTCCCTTGGGTGACCGAAAAGCAGAGTCTGAAGCATGGTGACAGTCCAAGTACAGGGTCGGATGCTTCTCCTCAGATAACTTTTGGCCTCCTGTGTCCAACCCAACAGATGGTTCTTGCTGCTTTTTCACTTCCATGCCTACACACATAGGGTCATCAGCTGCTTTTTTCAATGCAAACAACAGTGTTGGTCGCATCTCAGCTGCCCTCTGGACACCTGGACAGCACACATCCTCCATGGTTTCATCCTGATTCTCCTACAGGACTTTGGAATATGGGATAGCAGGGGTGTTATGAAGGCCAGGCTGCCAAGTCTTCTTGTTTTCTGCTTGAAACATAGGAACACCCTGATATTCTTCTAGTATCAGTTTTGTTTCCTGAGACAACTAAAGTAACTGACAATTTAGTGTGTAATCACAGGCAGACTTTGCCAGAAACAGCTTGTTCTGCAGATACACAGGGCTGAGAAGGAACCTGTAAATCCAGCCCACTCCTCCATCATCACCTATTAACACAGATGTAAGCTTGCACATACCTGAACTGATAATCTCAGTGAAACACTACGGTGTTTCAAGACACTAGATCAGCAATTACAGGATTTTTCTCAACCAAACGAAGTTCTAAGAGTTATTTTCAGCAATTTCTCTACTGAATTTCCACTCTCCAATGTAACTGCGAATGCTATGGCGTGATGTGGTATACCTTTTACAGCTAAGAGAACTGCTGGTGTGTGTCTTTTGTCAACTATGAGCTATATCCCCCATCAAGCAGACAAATATTTACACTCAATTCATTCAATCTCTTGGACAAATACATATGCTATTTTTAACTCGCCAGCCAAACGGCAGTAAATTTTACATGTTTACCTCTGTGAGTTGTGCCAACAGTGGTTCAAAGGTGGTAAGACACGTCAGTGGCTTTAGGGTGCAACGGTGAGCAGTGAGACTTGGTTTTTCTTTTCTTAGGGAGCCTTGTTCGGGTTACGGGTTTGAGTTCATTTCTCAGACTGCGCAATTATCCAGTCGCTGATGGTCTGGTGCCAGAATGACTAAAGCTGGCCTTTACACTCACCCATACCCAGACTCTACCACGCTCAGCGTTTGACACAGAGGTGTGGCAAAGCACAGGATCTCACCCCGTACAACAATTTCAACCTGGCAGTTAATGTACTTTTCTGCCTAGAAAGTCCTACACCTCTTCCAGTTTACCAATCCCATTTAACCCTCCTACAAAATACTGGTAGGGCTGAATCATCTCGTGTTTCTCTTTTTAGGAAACATTTGCTTGCCCTATTCCATAAAATGGTTTGGAAGGGACCTTAAAGACCACCCAGTGCCACCCCCTGCCCTGGGCAGGGACACCTCCCACCACACCAGGTTGCTCCAAGTCCCCTCCAACCTGCCCTTGAACCCCTCCAGGGATGGGGCAGCCACAGCTCCTCTGGGCAACCCGGGCCAGGCTCTCACCATCCTCACAGCAAAGAATTTCTTGCTGATATCTAATCTAAATCTCCACTCTTTCAATTTAAAACCATTACCTCTTATCCTATCACTACGCTCCCTGAGCAAGAGTCCCTTCTCCAGCTCTCCTGTAGTCCCCCTTCAGGTACTGAAAGGACAATATTAGGTCTCCCCAGAGCCTTCTCTTCTCCAGGCTGAACCCCCCAACTCTCTCAGCCTGGCTTCCTAGGAGATGTGCTCCATTTCTGCACCAGTAACTTGATGGTCTTCCCTTTAACAACAAAATTGTCCTCCCGTGAGTCTTACACAATGTATGAAAGCTGAAAAAGAAAAGTCTAAGTAATACTTATACTCTGTATTCCAGAATATTGAGTGGCACTCTTCAAAGCACAGCTATAAGGTCTGCCCAAAGTCAAAAATTACAAGAGGAATACAAACTTTTACATTTTCAGGAGTCTACCTGCATTCCCAGTAGTGTCTTTAGATTACGAAAATTTGCAGTAGCTCACTGTTTCTCAACTTCCAGTTTTGGCCAAGAGCTGTTTCATAAAAGTTTATGGCCAATTCACTTTTCAGTCCAGGTATAATTTTATTTCAGTTCTGCAGAAGCACATAGCAGCAGACCTTCATTAGCTGCAGTTCTCCCTCCTTCTCTTGTGATAACTCTCACCACAGCAGCTTCGGAACAGGACCATTACCCTACTGCTGAGATTCAACACTGACAAATCATTGGGTCTTGCTTTGGTCCCCCCTCACTGTTGAGGCCCAGAATTATTAGCTGTATATGCCACAGGTCAGCCTTTCTTCCCAGGGGGCTGATAACAAAAAGTTATCTTGGCTTCAGCAGCTCCAGCAGGTGCAGTTCACCCACACTCAACCAAAGAGCCGTGACCCTCACCTCCTTCCCCAGCTCCAGCACCAACACAAAGCTCGAGGGACTTGGCTGTGCACCGGGAAATTTTTTCAGCAGCAAGAGAAGAAAGCTATTTCCAATCAGCATATTGATTCCACTGCTGCTCCACAGCAAACACCCCAACCCATGGCTACAGCCGTTTCTGCAACACCTTTCCAAGCGACAGGGAGGGTGGAGGAGGCAGGGACGGACCTATGTGACAGCAAATCCACCAGCCACGCTCTTGCACCTTCTCTGGCCTGAGCCCAAATCCTCACTCGGTGGCAGTAAACAGGAAGCCACGGCTGAACTCTGTGACACGTATGTGCACCCCAAACAACTTCCTAAACTTCTTCCTCCTGTCAGTACAGCTGTCAACACCTGTGAAGAGAATATGTATACCTGTATCTATAAGGGAGTCAGGGCTGCACCTCACTGGTCCATCAAAGCTCCACAAGCTGAACGCGCTTCTGCCCTGGCAAGAGCAGCACCCTAAGATTATACAAATTGCAAGCAGCGTTTTACAACAGAAAAGTTGTGACTTGTGTATTCCATTGCGGCTAAAACCAAGGAATATTTTTTTAATAGACTGAATCACGTGCCCTATGAAACAGTCTTCCACCTGGCGAGGCAGAAAAGCACCTGTAGGTACTATCAGGCTACTCGTCACCATCCCTTGTCATCGCTTTGGCTGCGTCACTACTGATGTGTTGCAAGGTCTGGCCCCAATGACAAATTTTCTGAGCAGGTCTAGATGCAACGCTGTGACTGCAGTACTTCTGAAAGCACCATGCAGAACAAGAATTAGGCTAAGACTTAAATCTTGGAAATGACAGGACCGAAGACATCACTCCAAATCAATAAAGTGAGTCGTTGTCATGAAAAGTGGCTTTAAGACCTCACTATGGCTTTTAACTACCTTTCCTGTAAAGAGCTTAGTACAGTAAATGTGAGTAAGCGAATATTAAAAATAGCTAAGCAAGAACACTCCTGTTCAATCGCTTTTAGCACTGACTCAAACACGTATGACTCACCCCAAGTACCTCCTGCCGTATGTGCCTTCCCAGTGCTGGCTCTAACATCTCCGACTTTACACACTGGACACCACCACGACCGACCTTGGGACCTCTTGGACGGACGGGTCACGTGTGTCAATACTCACCACCGAAGTTTCATAAGGATTTTCTATGCGTTCTTTCGACTTTCAATGACCATTTCTAAGTGAGCGATTCACAGGATGACACCACAAAGGACTGAAAGGCAACACTGGAAAGGACTAGAAATGAAGGAGTTGTCATGCTTAAATCACTCTCAAAAAGTTTGACAGGTAATCACCGAGCATCTTGCTTCAGAAGAGACTTTCTTACCCTCCCTCCCTCCCAGCTGCAGCTACGCCGAGTCACTGAGTCACCTTCCAACACCACCATCCTCCTAGAAATGCACACGTCATGTAGGCTTTCTGAAGGCAGTACATCTGCCGTTCTGTGTTTGAACCACCCCCAAAAATCAGAGAAAAACCCTTCTAAAACAAGTCGTAGTCTTCTTTACTGGAGTTTACAGGAACTAGTCATCACATACAGGGAATTTCCATGTAGTTAAGTTTGTAACTTTTTTACTTCAACCGTACATTTACGATCAAAACATCAGAGGAGAATGGAAAAGCCATTACAAAACCTTCACAGTGTACAATTTCATCAAGTCTAATGAAGCTAATCAAATGCCAATTACAGTCTGTTTAATACTACACATACACTATAGGTGGCAATATGTGATCCTGAACATTTTACATATGTAAGTACTCATAGAATCATATAATCTTCTAGGTTGGAAGGGACCTTCAAGATCATCTTGTCCAACCATCAACCAAACTCTGACAAAAATAAACACCCACACAACAAACAAAATGCAACACCATCACTAAACCATGTCTCCCAGCACCACGTCAACCTGTCTTTTGAACACCTCCAGGCTTGAACACTCCTCCCGAAACATTTATATCCTTCAAAAATCACATACACCAAAGTCTTTGCCAGAGTTGCAATAACATCCCCCAACCCAAATAACTCAATTTTGACATTCATGACTTGCAAGAGGTAATAAAGAAAACGACAAAGGGAAGAAAAAAGAGGGGCGGGTGGTAGCAAAGCAACAGCGTACAGTTCATCTGCAGATATACCCACCACAAGTTACGTCAAGTTTTTATGGTATCTTCACTTCTCACAGGGAAAATAACAACTGATAAGTCTCTTTTGGACTTGAGTGGCTTTTTTGGACTTCAAGGGGAAAGAAAATGCAGGAGGAGAATTGCTAACCTGAAACCCTTAAGAAAAATACCTGACACTTTAGGGAAGTCCCAAGTGCTACATTTGTGCTACTTTATTAAGTACCTTTCGCATGAATTATTCATAGTAACTTTCTCTCTATATTATGTTGAGCCAACCTGAAAAATTTCTGCCTTTCTGCTCCTCTTTGCCAGGAAAAGCGTAATATGACTAGTTTGGGGGATGTTTACAACGTAACTCAGAAAAAAGAAAAAAAAAAGAGAAGGTAAACATCACACCCAGGCTGATCCATTTGCTTAATTATCAAACAACACTTGCCTTCTTCTAAAACTCACAAAAACTAACAGCAATAAAGTCCGAGCTTAAAGTGTCAAGTCAGAAAAACAGGAACTGTGCTCTAGAGTTGGGGTTTTGTGTTTCCCCTTTTGAACTTGATACCAGAACTAACAATGTATTTTGTGTCTAAGAGACCAGGAGACACCAGATCTTCTCAATTTAGGGGAAGGGGGGAGGGTAAACAAATTATTTGTTGCAAAGACTCGGTTCTGAATTCAACTAAACAGAGAGAGAATAGGAAGAGTGCACTCCTTTTCATAATTCTATGAATGAGAAAACCCAGAAGAGTGAATCACAGTGAAAAGGAATGGCCACTGGAGAGGTCTTCCCAGGAAACCCCATTGCCGGGAAATTAGGAAAGACAGAGGGGGAAAAAAAAAAACCAAACAAAAAAAAGAGGAGAAGAGAGGAGGAGAGAGGAAAGTCTGAGGAACTTTAAATCACATCTCTCCCCTGTTTTTATACACTGTGATGAAACTGGATGTTTTACAATTCCAAAGCCTGGATTTCAAAACTAAGAACTATGGAGAAAAGGGATTTTTAAAAAGCAACGGGGCATTTCATGCGGAGCTCCAGGTTTGCAGCCAGATAATTTGCAAATACCACAGTGCAGCTACTCCAGGCAAGAAATATTTAACTGTAGCGGGCAAGCCTTTCTACAAGCAATCTTTAAGAGGGGAAAAAAAAATAAAAATAAATCTTTGGGGAGCAGAAGTTTCTGTTAAAGCACATGCACTTCTGTGCAGAATAATGTAATATGTATAACAATGAAAGAAAAATAAAACCAGAAGGTGGACCGTGCACACGCATGTGCCAAGGACAGAGTCTCTTAGCTGTCTAAAATGGCTCCTTAAGCCATAGCTCTAAAGACTCTTAACCATAAAAGTACTTCCTTTTTTCAGTCCTTAAAAGCAACTTAGAAGTTTAATTGCAAGTCAACAGGCAGGAATTCGAACACCAAAACACCTTTCAGGTTTCAGTATGCTGTCGGTTTATCCTAACGTACGAATATCCCCAGTCTTAAACTGGTCAGCCCCTTCAAAAATCTGGGTTTTTGTAAATGCCTCGGCATTTACAGAAGCCCCGTGGATTTTAGGGAGAAGAGGAGCTTCCCTCCAAACTGCTGCCCTAAATCACTGTAAGTGCCAGAAGGCTGTTATCCCAGGAGAAACCGACTCAAAAAGCATCAACACACACGTTTGACTAGTTTCAGTCATAATGCTTGACTAGTTTCAGAATTTAAAGACCAGTCAAAAAACCCTATTGATTTGTAACCTAACAATCTCTGTACTGAAAGGTTAACCACAGACTGCAGCAAAAACTCACAAAAATTAATCTCAAGTGATCTCTACAATTTTATTTTAGTTGTTAGAAATTCCTGTAGCAACTTGGCTGCATCCCCCCTCCAGCAGTTTTCTTAAGCAATCTGAGAATTATCATATGAACTTCACAGAGAGGAAATAGCCTGTTTTCCAAACAGCTAATCAAAATCTTTCCCTGAGCCTTGCAGCCTAGAAATCTGGCTGTAAGCAAGCGGCTTT
Source organism: Gallinago jamesoni (assembly GCA_025769975.1). Taxonomy (NCBI): domain Eukaryota; kingdom Metazoa; phylum Chordata; class Aves; order Charadriiformes; family Scolopacidae; genus Gallinago; species Gallinago jamesoni. The sequence continues at coordinate 32,079,567 of JAOQGH010000004.1, forward strand.
ACTTCTGTGTCACGAATCGCTTCATTTTCTCAAATGGGCTAAACGCACAGAAATTGTACTTAATCTGAAATTGTAAAGCCAACGTTTCTGCTTATGTATGTGAATTCTGTGCATATGCAGCGGTTATCTTTAATCTGCAAAGTTATTTGCAGTTAAAAACACCCTGCAGCGCTTCTCTACACTGTTCTAGACAGTCTTTCTACGGGCTTTCCTATTAAGGAAAACCAAAATATTTCCCATATTCTTAAGGGGAAATAAACTCAAAAAAACCCCCCAGCGTGCTGTCAATCTACAGACACTCAACAAGTCAGCAGTGTGGGAATTGTCGCTACCACATCTGAGCATCATGATGACTACCACCACCACGCCACCCAGCGAACATCACCTTTGGATCTCCCTCAACGTTGTGCTGGAGGCTCCTGGAATTGTTTCTCCATCACGTGATCCTCAAGTGTCCCAAGGACCACACAGATCCCACTCAAACCCAGCTGATAATCCACCCTCACAGACTTCTGAGGCATAAAGGGGGAGGGAAGAGGGGATTTCAATGCCCTCCACAATTTCTCCTTTCCACTCCAAACCCTGCCTTATGCCAGCACTCAGGATGGGACATCATCTTTGGAGATGTATATATAAAATAGCTTCTGCTCTGGCAGGATCTTCAACCACATGGACCAAGGACGTTCACATCATGCCCGTTCCACTCTGCATCGCCCCACTCAAGCCACAGGATCTTGAGTAGAAAAAGAGGTTCTCAATAACACTTGTCCAAAGGGCTCATGCATAATTTTATTTTTAAAAAAAAATGCATGACACCTACAGTTATGAGAACCTCAAATTTCCCATCTTCTGTTTTCTAAGCAAGCCAGCAGAAAGCTGACCCTCAGTTTCCACTGATTTCCAACAAGAACCCATAGCCTTTCCCATCCCTTCTTTCAGTACTCAGTGTAATACTAACCTCTTCTGAAAATCTGAAAGTCTTGGAGGAACAAGACATGCAGGAAACACTCTCAGGAGTAAAGTTACCTAAATCTAAGCAAAAAAAGGCCACAAGCCCTTTCCACAAAATTACCATGAGTAGAATTCAATTCCTAACATCTGCAAAGAGAGAAATCTGCGGTCCCCAATCTCCTCAATCACAGCAAGGAAACAAAAGCACACTTATAGATGCAAGAGAGATTCAGAAAAACTGCTTTGTGTTCTTTTTTTTGATTTGATGATAATATAAGACTTGATTTGTTAAGTGTTAAACACATCCGAAATACCATGCAGCACTTTTTTCTCACAAAAAATTCTGAGCACTGATGGATTGTGATCAGAAGTCGCTGAAATGAGGGCAAAGGACTTTATTTAAGTGGCTCTAAACTTTGTTTTCTGCTAGTTATCATCAGATACTTAACATAGATTCTTGAAAAAGAATTTTGAGAAAAACCTCTGAAAGAGCCATCCTGCCATGTCAGCTGGGAATGATGAAAGCTTAATTAAGAATTACAGAAGCCAAACCTATCATTTTTAAATCTTGAAGATTCTTTTCTGTTTACTGTAACAAGAGAACAAACAGATGTGGGAATGGGAACAGGATAAGCACAGCAGATATTCCAACAACAAGCCATTCCTTAGTAGTTTGGTTTTTTCTTGGTTTTTTTTTGTTGTTTTTTTTTTTTTATAGGACTGAAACACACAAATTTAATCTGGCAAGAAATCCAACTACAAAATTAAGTTAAAAATGGACATATGGAGGTGTTAATTTTATTAAACCACCACTTCCATATCACGGGATGACTGAGGTGGGACAGGATCTCTTGAGATGGGAAATGGTGCTGCTGGAGCAGTGCCAGAGGAGGTCCCGGAGATGCTGGGAGGGCTGGAGCCCCTCTGCTGGGAGGGGGGGCTGAGAGAGCTGGGGGGGTTCAGTGAGTTCAGAGAAAGCTCCGGGGAGACCTTCCAGACCCTTCCAGTCCCTCAAGAAGAGGGGCTCCAGGAAAGCTGGGGAGGCACTCTGGATGAGGGAGGGGAGCCCCAGGAGGAGGGGGAAGGGTTGGACCCTGCAAGAGGGGAGATGGAGCTGAGATGTGGGGAAGAACTTGTTTGGTGTGAGGGTGGTGAGAGCCTGGCCCAGGTTGGCCAGAGAAGCTGTGGCTGTCCCATCCCTGGAAGGGTTCAAGGGCAGGTTGAAGGGGGCTTGGAGCAACCTGGGCTGGTGGGAAGTTTCCCTGCCCATGGCTGTGGTTGGAAGTGGGTGATCTTTAAGATCCCTTCCAGCCCAAAGCATTCCACGATTCCATGATTTGCATACAAGATCAGGATCATTATGTCAGTCTTACCCACTAATTAAACTACTCTAAATTTTCCCTGTTGACATATCCCAAAACATTTTTAAAATTACTTTAGCTGTGAGCAGAAATACATGCTTCGTACAGGCAGCAGAGCCTGGTGAAGATGGGACTGTTTTACTTAGTAGTTACCAGTCTTTACTAGCAAAAAAAAAGGAAGCATCGGTGGCTCAGCTGCAGGAAGGGCAGGAGAACCTTCCACCAGCAAGGGAGCAGCAAACACCTCGGGGATGGTACATCTCAAGTGGTCGTGTTCATACACGCAAGCTGTCTTGGCCATGAAGGCAGAGCTGGGACTGATTAAACTGCCTCAAAAATGCAAGCCGAAACGTTGGTAAGACTTATTTTGTTGCAGTTCTAACAAAAGCCTTTGCCAGCTTCAGCAAAATTATCAGGAAGAGACGGCGGTTTGCATCTCAGCTGTGTTTCAAAGGCTGAACTCACCACAAAGCTTGGGACAAATCAAGTTCTTTATGTAATTACTCAACTTCACTGATATGCACTGATTTGCCCGTGCAAAACTGAACTTGCACGGAACTCCGAAGACAAACGGGAGTTAGCAGCATCTATGTACACAAACACAGCAGTTTACATTAACTACTAATTAAGCTTTATCAAGCAGTTAAATAACAATGACATAATGGCCTGAGAAAGTCCTAAGGAATTTGCTCATCAGAAAAAGCAAGGCACACAAGGAGGTTGTGCCAGCACAGCAGGGGTGAAGGCAACACGCGATCCAAATTTCTCTCCCTAAAGAGGCAGAGTCCTATAAATGCACATTTATAGGTAGGCAGATCCTGCCCTTGACACGCAAAATTAATTCTCGACGTACACAGAGCAAGAGGGTGGTTCTATATAAGTGCTCCTCTGCTTGCTAAATGACGCACAAAAGCACGTCAGGAGGTATATGCTGTGCCACAAGCCAGGTCCACAGAAAAACACTCTGTACTCTGTATGCTGGGCTGTATGAAAAAGTTGAATTGCTTCCACCTAAAAACATATTGGGGTTTCTTAGGCAGGATGTTCACAACACAACATCCAAAATTCTGTGGAAAGCAGGGGAGGGAGCTGATGAGAAGCTTTCTGAGCTGGATCCATCAGAGCACATTAGTTGCTCAACTGAGGGGTGACATGTCACAACAGAAGTGGCTCGAGAGAGCGTTGCCATGATCTGCCACGTGAAACCATGGCCTTCCCAATACCCACCGCTTACCTCCTCCCTGCACACACACACCCAAAATCTAAGAAAAACGTGTAATTATTCACTTAATTCGACAGACAACTTGTAAGAACACAGTGTAATTAGACCTGGAGATACCATGTACTTTATTGGTATTGACTGAAAGTTTACCTTGCAATAAAAGGGCGAACAGTTAATCTGTAGCCAAGCAAACATGACCAGCATCTTAGGTTTTAGATGTTTCAGGTTGTGCTGGCGTATACTAAGTATTCAGGATTTAAAAGGTGCCTTTTTTTTTTTTTTTAAACAAAGCGAGCCCTCTAGTTGCTGATGTATCTTGCTTATATAGATGTAACTTGGCCTTGTTGCAAGTCACATGTACAGGAAGCCGAAAGGGCTGTAAAACCCACAGGACTTCTTTTTTTTCTCTCTCTCTCTTTTTTTTTTTTTTAATATAACTTGGCAGAAAATAGCTTCTTTTTTAACAAAAGCAGAACAGTTCTTTAAGTCAGCTATTCCTATATTCCTTTCACTTACCACTTGTGGCTTTGCCAGTGAAATCAAACCCATGGTCTCCTGTATTAATTCCACATTTAGAAGAAAGGTGTTCATAGCCATGAATTACTACTAAAGGAAGTGCTGGTAGAAAACAACACAAGCTGCTTTTTTTCCAGGTGATGCTGGTGGTAAGACAAAGGCTCCCAGGTGACAATCCCAGCTGGCAACACTTGGGCTAATGACTTGCACCTACATGCAATCCATTTGTCAGGCTATGGGGGCTTGTATCACCAATAAACACAACCTCTGTGTTCCCTTCATGAGGGCAATGAGCACAATTAGAAGTTTTCTTGGCAATGAACCGTTATGATCCTTCAAAAAAATGGGCAGGCCTCTTTTCTCTGAGGACACCAGCACTTTCCAGAATCTGGGGAACGATTCCCTGTCTTTAGGGGACAGAGTTATTAAGAGACTCCCTAAAAATCAATACATAAAAGTCAAATAAAATATATTGAAGCCATTTTCTGCCTAAGCCAGGCACTGGTGTTTCTAACAGAAAAATGATTAGAAAAGTCACAAGGTTATAACACCATTTCAGAAGAACACAGTGTCCACCATGGCCTGTAGACTGCTCAAATAGACTTTACCATTAAACAAAGTGGATGGCAGCAAGTGCTAATTTTTGGAATTGCAGCTGTTACTTCAATAATGAGGTCAAATGCACCTTTCTCTGCCTTCAGTTTGTCTTAACATGAATGAAGGGTAGAAGATTCAAATAAGGAAAAATAATGCAGTTTAATTCAAGTGCAACACAAATCAATAGCAGGAAAAAGCAAAAAGAAAAAAAAATATACAGTATAATACATATAAAACACAAATCAACAGCGTGGAAAAAAAAAAGTCAAAAAGGCAAACAGTGAATTTGTAGTCTTTTGTTTTCAGAGGAGAGAATAACTTCTGCGGAACAGAGCGTTCCAGCCCAGGTTATAGAGCTAAAGGGTGACACAGAGTGACAGACACAGGTCAGGCTTGCTGATTTAATGTCTGGTTTCTTCTGAACTTTTAAACTCTCTAAACAGATGGGCTCTGGCAATTTCAAAATTATTAGTGTCTGTTTTGCCATACTTTGAGGAAAAGTGAAATACAGAAGTGTTCAGGAAGTGAAAGGTTACTTCTTGTGCATCTTCAGTAAACACGAAAGACTGAGTGTACAAGAAAACCATATAAAATGAACTGCAAATGTCACCCTAGAGTCGTTCTTCATCAAAAACCTCAGAACCGAGGGTGGCCACGCTTTCTTTCCACGCAAGAGGCCACCAGCTTGAGTTATGACACGAGAGCTTCACATCCTAGGGATAAAAAGTCCCACAAGCTACCCAAAATCGCAGCTTTAAATATAAAAGACCGAGCCTAATGCAACACTTAAGCTACATGGTATCTTTTATACTTCCTCCCCCCCCCCCAACCATCTAATGCCTTATAAACTAACATAGCTTTATTATAAAAATTTTACTCTGGGAAAATCCAGAGGAGTGTAGAGACAGGTATTTCTGGATGGCAAGCAACAGGAAGTTATTTAGACTGTGTAAGTGCCAAGGCTTTTAAGGTTTATTTTGTTTAACGTATCTCTTCGTGCTGCCACTATCTCAAAATGAGTGTAAAAGTTAGTTCTGCTCCTGAAAAACCAAGTCCACACACAAACAAATTCCTCATCAGTGTTTCCTCTCCTCCCTCACTCCCCTGCCCAAGTCTCAGATCCAGCTGGTCTGCTTCATTTTTCCTTACCTAAAAATGTAGAAGGCTTAGATCGGTCCTTCCCCCTGACATAAAAGGTGTTAGGGAGGTACAACCTCCCAGGTTGAACAAGAATTTTTTTTTTCTTTTCAAAATAGCAGAAGCAATATTACCTCGATCTCAAATTCCAGCCAGTAAAATTAAATTGTTTTAAAAGATCCGAAGAGGAAGCCCAACAAAGTTATTTTGACGGAATAAACCCCAGATTGAAGGATATTACCGCTAATAAAATTAAATATTCCAATACTCCACTAAATTCCAACTGTGACTCCTGATGAACAACCCAGACTCTGCTCAGTCTTCAAATAGCTGGAAATGAGAGCTAACAAAACATTCATGGAAGAGCCTAAACAGGACCTGGTGTCCAAAATTGGTAAAACCTTGCACTATATTCAGGTCTAGGTGCCTCAACAGCCAGGCCGCCTCTCAGATCCACCCTGCAAATAAGGGAGAGCACATACAACAGTCTGAGCTACGTGCAAATTTTCTTTTAGGAGTTTTCTCCTGGAAGTACGTATAGAGTTGTCACTGAGATTGTGTGTTCAAAGGGAATTAAGCCTTTAGGGAGGGAATTGCAGCATTTTCAATAAAGAGCGGGGGAGAAAGATGTTGAAAGAATAGACAGGATCTTTAGCCGAAGTCAGGTGCTGGCCAGTGACACAGCTGAAATTAAAACACCCTAAGGCTTCTAAACCCATCAAATGCTGCATTAAGCACTTAGCCACGTGCAGACTGACCCCTTATCTTCATGAGCCTTCCTGTCCCCTCCTCCCGTACACACGCAAGCAACTGAAGTCTTGACTCCTTGTAAATCCTAGATGCTTCAGAATTCAGAGAATATGGCATTAAATATTGAATTTATTCAGTTTATTATCAGCTTCAAAGGAGTAGAAATCCAAAATGTTTCATCAAGCAAAGCTACCAAAACCAGGCATTTGTGACGGATGAGTTTCCTGAAGCCAGTCACCCTGTAAAAGCTTATTCTTTACCAGACAGCCCTTTCTGCCACATTGGGAGCTCCATAGCTACAGCAGAACAGTGACGTGGTATTTCTGGAAGGTGGTTTGTTTACTATCAGAACTGCTGACAAAGCAGAATCAATAGCAACACCAAGGCACTTACTCTAATACCAAACAATTTTCCTATTCTTTGGTTAGAACAGGTTCAGAGGAGGCCCTGGAGATGCTGGGAGAGCTGGAGCCTCTCTGCTGGGGGGGGGGGGGGGGGGGGGGGCCCGGGGG
>JAOQGH010000004.1:32091978-32116350 GCA_025769975.1 Gallinago jamesoni
CAACCCTTCCCCCTCCTCCTGGGGCTCCCCTCCCTCATCCAGAGTCCCTCCCCAGCTTTCCTGGAGCCCCCCTTCTTTAGGGACTGGAAGGGTCTGGAAGGTCTCCCTGGAGCCTTCTCTTCTCCAGGCTGAACCCCCCCCCCCCCCACTACTTCCTCTCTGGCCTCACACACACGTGAACAAGCTGGCGTAAACAACTTGGGTGTTTACACCAAAATGAGGAGACACGCACAATTCTGCCGTCTGCACAGAAAAGAAATCGGTTTCTTCATTGCAGTTTCAAATCCTTCCCAAAGTCACAGGAAATAGCACAAGTAGAAGTAATATCAGTAAGAAAATGATTCAGTTCAATAAAATGATTCTTCCTCCCTTGCCCCCCCCCCCCCCCCCCATTTGGCATTTTCTTCTGAAAGAAGAGCCAATCTGCTGCTACTTTTGGGGGGCAATTGTCCTAATCGCTGAATTGGTCATTAAAAAGAACATGCCCTGGTAAAAAAACAAGCCCAATTTCTATGTAATGGTAGTTTCTATGTAATTCAGACTAATCAGAGCACACTGATAACATCTTTTTGTCAAGGTTTCCTCATGCACGGCAGCACATGGGTGTGCGAGTCCCTTTGCCGGTCACCAAGTGTTTACACGCCAACACAGTTCATCTGTCCCGGCTCACTCAACCTTTTCTCCAGGAAATCAACCCAAAGCTTTCCATTTCCCACACAGGAGCTGGGAGGCGGGGCTGGATTGCGTGTGATTGCACGTGTGTGTGTGTGTCCGGGGTAGCTGTAGTTTACAAACTAAAGATAGACAATCACTGATTATTTTTCCCCCCCCTTGCCAGCCCTTCCCCACCTGTCTCCAGAAGCTGCTGGGAACCAGCAATGGAACTGGGATTATCTTTCTCCTTTTTCCTCAGTGACACGGTATCATTGGGTCTGGATTAACCACCTGCTGTGGGTGCACAGGGAAACACTGGAGTCTCACCCCATTTCCATCACTCTGGTAATTTTAACTCGGGCTAAAGAAGAGCCTGAGGTTGGAAGGAGGGAGGCCAACCCCTGCAGACACACGTGGCCGTGCCGTGGGGCTCTCAGACCTGACCTTTTCTTGCTCTCCTGTCCCCTGTCCCCCGTGATCTGCCTGCAGGGGCCATGTTCCATCGATTAGCTTTCATTCTCGTTAGCTCTTTCCATGGCTTTGCCTTTGTAATGATGAAATCAGTTTTTCTCGGTGGCTTTTCATGCTCAATAACGTACCAAATCTTTATTATTTATGCTTTACAGGCAGGACTCTTTTCCCAGCACAGCAACTGATGCTGCGAATGTCCTTAAATCCTGAGGCTGCAAATGGAAGCCAAGGCGAGGAGATGGCTGTGACGAAGGACTGCATAAGGGGCTTAGCCAGGCTGCAGCAGCTCAGAGGAGAGCAGCTTTACCTCTGCCTCCATCTAAATCGGTGCCCGGAGCCCAAGACCATGTCCAGGAACGACCTGGGCTCCCAAAGGCCACATCCTTCAGTGGGAATTAAATCCTCACGTGCACGCTTCACTTTAAAAAATGGGGCTGGGTGCCCCTACGGCACTTTCACAGAAATTGCGTGTTCAGTTCTGCCAGCAAATGCAAGCTTTTTGCTTTTTCTCCTTAATTTCAGGACGCTGGTGTCTGCTGGTTGTTCTGTGACATATAACTGGGATGAAATCAATGTGCTTCTAAAAATGACTCCAAGAACTATGTAAATAACAGGGGAGGATTTCCAACCTATACCCCAAATGGTCTGCTTCTACCAAAACATACCATCCTATGGGAAGGGTGTAATTTTGTATTAAAACCTTCAAAGTGGTTTTCTCTAAGGAATTAATCATGGGTATTTGTAGCTGAGTATGTTCTCTTGCTTACAAAGAGAACAGGCTTGCAAAGAGCTGCAGAAAAGGCCTTTGATGCAGAATAAATTTTTCTTTCCCCTGCAAGTACCGTACTGGGCTGCAGCTACAGGTCAGAATAATTATTTTTCTCTTACATACTTATTTAATTTGCAACTTCCAGGATGCACTGACATCCTCCACAAAATAAAAGCCAAAATTCAGATGACTAAACTTGACTGTCTCGGTGTTTGTAAATTAAAAATCAAACTAAATTCAAACAAATTCTCTCTTTGTAGCCTTTTTTCAAGAAAGGGCGGGGATGGATGCACAAATTTTCCCTTACTTGCCTGTTCTGCAGTTTGATTTTCAAGCTTCCAGAAAAGGTCTCTGAAATGGTGATGATTTCACACTACTTTAGACATCACAGATGTTTAGAAACCTTTTTTTTTTTTTCCCATGGCATTTCAAGATACAGTGAGGGGCCCTGCGTACGGTAAAGTGCTTTAAATCACCGATGCTGTCAGCTTGGGATTGACCAGACCTTTACATAAAACGTGATTTAACACCATCTAAGTGGTTTCAGTTTGTCATTGATTTCTTCCTGGCAGTACTTTGGGAGCCTGATTCTTCTCCTAGCGCCCTAGCGAAAATCAGAACTGGCATAAGAAGTATTAGGAAAAGTAAAAGTACTAGTGCTGGGAAAAAAAGTCCTAGCGTACTTTTCATACTAGCGAAAATCAGGAGGCAGTGAAGTCACAGGCGCTGTGTTACATGTAAAATGTGCCGCTGAATTTTGATGTCAGCCATTCCTTAAACTGTAATAGTATTAGAAAGTATTCTAAGAATCATTCTCTGTGCTTTTCTGCAGACTGTCAGGCTATGTTCAGTGCTCTTCATACTTTTTGAATTTTTTTTTTTCCCCCCGAAAGAAAAACATTCTTCCATTTTTACCTCCAGGAAAAAAAAAAAGTGGGAGTTACAAAGTGGAGCATTTTTTCCTCGAGATCAACAAAACCAATCTTTTCACACAGTTATTTTTTCTAACACAGAGCTCTCAGCAGGACCCACGCTGGGTTTGGTTCACCCAGGAGCATCCAGGACTCCGGAGCAGGTACCAGGCAGTGAGGAGTCAGGTCAGACAAAGGGGGTGACGCAGCAACAACCCTGGGGGCTCCAAACCCCCCGTTGTGTGCCCATTGGGGGTGAATTCACCCTGCGGTATCTCCGAGCTGGGGAGGCCCCTGGACACTGCAGCGACTGGGTGGGACGTGCCAGGGGAGCTGTATAAATAGATAGGCAAGTGCACAAGTTCTTTCATCTGATCTGCTGCTGAATTTATCTTAAACTTCCTGTGCCCACGTAACATGCGCGAAACCCCGTCTGCGACACTGTTTTCAGAGTGCTTGTCTCTGCTTGGAAACCCAAGTGAGAGAATTTATTTTGAGGCATCGGGTATGTGTTAATCGCTTCTTCCGAATTAACTAATTATAAATTTGGGGCCCAACTCTTTCTTTTTTTTTTTTTTTTTTTTTTTAAGCTAAGTGGGATTTCTAATCATCTCAGTTTGGGGAAGGAGAGGGACCTCATGTTGGTAATCCATATTTAGTTGGAAAAAAAAAAAAAAAAGATTAAATTTTACCCATCGAAAGCGGTCCTTGTTCTGAGGGTGCTGTGGCAGCCGCCGCTGAAAGCCCAGCAGCTCGGGGGGGATTTCCTGCATGGGGCTGAAGCCAGCCGAGCTGTGTGTAGGAGGTGTGACACCTAACTCCACTTCCCGACTTCCCTGACCAGTGCCTGGCATTGGTTCCCTTTGCTCCTGGAGATGTTGCTGCCGTATCTCGGTCCCACATTGGGCACATTCACGTTGCTGCTTGTCTGCATCGTCTTTTTTATCCCCATTGCCACTTTTCTGGTTCTTCGTTATCCTCTTAACAAGTCGAACCACCAGCATTATTTGCATTTTTTTTTTCCTCCAGATTTCTCCCCTGAAAAATATACCTTGTGTTGGCTTGTTGTGGAGCAGAGACTGGGTTTGTGTGAAGAGCTGTAGAGCGACCGCCGAGGATGGAGTTACACCAGTTTGCAGCTGGGACAGTGCAACCAGCGCAGCCTAAATCTGGTTTCTTGTCTCAGCCATTGCTGCTTTGAGATGGAACAGAGCAGGCTGCTGGTGGTGGTGGAGATGGTGGTGGTGGCGGAGATGGTGGTGGTGGCCAGCTCCAAACCCCACTTCTGACTCCCCCTCCACTGAAGTCAGCCTCATTCGGTGACCCCACCTTTTATTGTGCTCCAGGCAGACTAACAATATACGCAAAACCAAATCAATACTGCCCAGAACCTCAAACGCATTTTCTTTAGCTCATCTGCTCCCTGACACATCTCCAGAAGGATGAGTTTGGTCCTGGCACCAGTTCACAGGTATCCTCTTGCAGCCTGAGTGCCTGCCAGCCACACCACTACAGCCAGATGCACTTTATATATTAGTTCCATATAGAAATATATATGTATATAACTGAGAAAAAGCCGTATGTGCAACCATTGGCTTCTCTAAGGGCAAATCTAGCACTAACTGGAACTGGAGGTGGGTCTGCTGGTGGGGAGAGATGAAGCAGAGCAGTGACCTCAACCAGAGCAATAATTAAATAAAATTCCAGTTTTAGGACTCGAAATGCCACATTTGTCACCAAAGCCTTTCTGTAACGATACACCACGTTGACTCACGTCCCTCAGGGTCCACAGATCACAGGGCTTGTTTACAAGGCAGGGGGCATTTCTCAGGTCAGTGTCCAGCATCCGAAACCAGGATGGGAGAACACACGTAACCTGTGTTCTAAAATCTTTAACGAATTACTAGCCTTGCTTGATCAACTTCCCAAACACATTCTGTTGCTGCTGGTTTTCTCACATCTGCTTTTGGAAACTACATTTCCAGGGCTCAGAAATACCAGCAGGACGCCAAACAAACTCCAAACCTGGAGGAATGGGGGGACTTTCTCCCAAGCCCATTAAGGACGAGCAATATCACCCTCAGGAATGATCACCCCAGCCTCTGCCTTCGTCCTGCTGTGGTAGGACTAATGTTATAGCACGATTTGATATCGTTACCTACGGGTTTCAAATGTACCATGAGCATTCAGGCTGCAATACAAAATCTGGTGGAAATACCTGATGTTGCTGTTTCATTCCATGGAACCTATGGAAAAGCAGGGTAAAGCAGGGTAGGATTTTTCTCCCGTTTTATATAACTCTGTTTTCCTTCATTTCCTCTCAAGTGAAACACACTGTATTTCATGCAATTGTTTTTAAAGGCTGTAGTGTGTTTCCTTTAACTGAGCTGACTTAAAGGGGTGAAAAAGTGAAAAATCCTTAGATTAAGAGGAAATAAAAAGGTGCCATGCTCCTCTAATATTTTTCAGATAAAATACCCACTGTGGGTTGTGATTAAAATGAGTTTTCCTTTAACTGGGATGCAAATGCAACTGCAGCAGCATGTCACATTTACATCCAAAATTAATTAGGCTTCATGAGCAATAAGCCTGTGGAAATTTTAATTTCCAGAGTCCCCTGGAGCACTGCATTTCAAACCAGAGTGTGGCAAGGCTTCAGATGCTGGAGGGGCAGCACCGCATGGTGTCCTAAGACGCTGTTGTCCTGCACCAGGTGGAAATTCTTCTGTAACACACATGTGACTTTCTTTATCACTCTGGGAACATGAAGCCAACACGTTTAAGGAAATTGCCTGTAGATGAAATGCACCGAATCAGCAGGTAATCCCAGACACACATCAGGAATATGAACACGGAGCCTCTTATGTTGTCTCTGCTGAGCTGTGCCCACCCAAACCGGCGCAGCCTTTATCAGGGAAAGGTACTGACTCCTCCTCATCCACTTCCCTGTGGAAGAATCGCTTCTGCTCTGGCTCTCCGAAATGATGATCCTAAAGGGCATCTGCGTGTTCATGTTTTTGCTTGTGTGTTTTTGTTAAAGTCATGCTCTTTCTCCTCAATAACCACAAGAAATGAGAATCCCAGTTATAGAAAACAGTTACTCCTTGAATTTCAGAATGACAGTTAAACCCACTGATGTTCAGACCTGTTACTGACCTCACCTACTTCTCTGCCGTGCCTTTCTCCAGGGCTCTTTGCTACTGCCTTATCAAAACCACCCGGGCTGGTGCTGCCCTTGGGCGTCCAGCCCTTGACTCATTTCCTTGAGCTTTCTGCCACCATCAGCCCCAGGTTGGTCCCAGCAGCAAGGACAAGACCTGTAGATGGTGCCTTCTTGGGTGGAGCAACACGCTGGTGTTGGGATGGGGTCCATGGCTCTGTTGTCCATCTACCAACACCTCCAAAGGGAATCATTTGCTCTCTCACAGACTTATTTTTAGGCAGGAGGAATCTAAAGCTTGTGCAAATGTTGAAACACATGTCTCTCTTGAATTATTCAGTGTACTTTGCCTACTTCTGGAGTTAATTAAAATGGAGGGGAGTCAATAGCAAGCTCTTGCACTCACCATAGGGAGGAGGCAGCAAACTGGCAGTGGGAGGGCTGATAACCACCTGCCCTCCCCACCCCTCCGGCACTACAAGCTGCCAAGTTCTAACCACTGTGCTCCCCGGGCAGTGCTGCCACCAAATCTCAATGAGTTTGCCTTAAATTAAGGAGACTAGTGCAGGCACAGCGCTGGGGATGCATCCTGAGCTATGGTTGAGGCTGCAGTGCCTGATTTCAAAAGATCCAGGGAACCACCCAAAAGAGTTGTTTCCCTCTTGAGCAGCATCACGCCTTTTTTTTTTTTCCCACTATAGTTGAAGGAGGCTTCTTACAGTGTCAGACATACATCCCTGTGTAGCAAAAAACCCAGACTAAATGCTGCTCTCATCCCCTTGAAGTCAACGAGGAACTTGAGCTGGGTACCAGAACTTCATCTATGATCTGCAGGATGGGTCTGAGCCACAGGGATCTCTCCTCTGGCTCCAGCAGTGTTTGGTCCCAGAAAGCTTTTCACATCACCCCAACATAAATGCATGACCTCATGTAAGAGTACATTAACCCACACATAGACCCATGCCCTTCTCCTGCTTCTCTTAAGTGTTATGAAGAGCAAATTACGTACCAAGTTGCACAATCTTGACTTTACCATCTGCCTGAATACAGAAAGGACAGCAGTAATTTTGATCCATACCACACTGAAACACTCAGTTCCTGATGAATATTTTTGCCCCCCATCAGACATCAAAGTCACAGTTTCCCCTTGTAAATCAAGCTGATGACAAAAACACAGGGTTTACATATTATCCCAAAACATGAGGTACAGTCAGAATTATTTTATGCAGAAAGGAGAAATGATGGTGCCATCCTGTGCTCACACAGTACTCCTGGGGATTACTCCTCCCAGTAACAGGCATTAATTACCATTACTGTTACTGCACCGCGTTTGCAGCAAGTGGAAAAGGACCCTCACCTGGAAACAGGAGCAGGAGCATAATCCCAGCGCTCCACTGAGAATAGCAGGAACGTAGCTCCAACACGGTGACCAGATTCTACTTTAAGAAAGTGAAAATATTACCATGGTTGAGCAAGGTGTATTTGTTATGAACTAATAATGCTGAATTCTCAGTAAGCCTGTGAAATTTTGCAGGCGCTCTAACTGAGCATTTGCTGCCAAGAAGCTATCTCTGCACCTGAAGAAAAAAATAACGCTGCACAGCTGAGCTGGTGACATTCCTGATCACACAAAGAGACCTCACCTGAGTCTTCATCAGCTTGGTTTTTTCATTCTACTTTACCCAACACCTCCAGGCTCACATTCAGAAATTGCTTAACCTGACCTAAAATCAAGTTACATTCTGGGACATCTAGTATTTGCACATACCTAGTAGCGTGGTTAGGCTACTTGATTTGTAAAGCTGTTTAAACAAGAAGGCTTGGACTAAAGTTCAAGTGCTCTGCGTTAGCCAGAGATGATTTGAACAAGTGGTAATTAGAACACAGTCTGATTCATATGGGGCACTAATGGACTTTGAAATGATGGCTGCGTAACTGAAACTCTGTTAAGAAGGATTCTTTTTATTTTAGTACAACTAAAATAAAGCTTTTCTGTACTGATGCTTCACGTTGAAGAGTAATAGAAGAGGTTTTTTTTTAAAAAAAGGATTTTTGGGAAAGGCAACATCTTCACCTGGTTTCAAGGCTGAGTGGTAGCAGACAATGGAAGCCTTTTATCCTGTGGTTGTCAGAATCCCATAGCGGCTGGGCAGCTTGCTCGGAGCAGAAACTTCGACCCTTAAAAGGATGATTTGTGGCTGAGAGCCAGGAACAGAACAGCCCTCCTTGTCTGCAGCCTCGCAGCCCCAAGGAGACATGGCAGGGAGAAGTTCTTCTCATGCAAAACGTGGGCGGGAAGGCGACGGCCTCCAGATGGGAAAAGGGACTTTCCTGATGAAAAAGCGTGAGAACCGGTGGGTCATAACAAATCCATCTGGAATGACAGCTGAGAAGTGTCACCAGAAAATTGCCTTGCCTTGGGATCGTACCCATAAATTACAGAAAATTTTATCAGAAAACGGATGGTCCTGAGAGACCTTATTTTTGAGCAGAAAGCGGTGTGAAGTATCACTGTATGCATGTTGTTTACATCTTGCTTTAACACAGTTCGTGGGAGGAAGTGCTCTGCTGCCAAAAAAGACTTGATAGTTGCATTGTTCGCGTGTAGCAATATTTAGACATAGCAAACCCACCAGTATTTATAATAACACTGTCCCATTATGATATCAGTTGGAAGCTACAGGAAAAAGAGATGGACTCTACGTCTGCTGAGCCAGAGAGAGAGATAAAGACTCCCAGCAAATCTGATCGGAGAGGTGTCGTTTTCAGGCACAGACAGCGTTTCAGTTCCTGTCCCATGCCAGAGCTTGAAGCTGTACTTGTTGTAACAGGAAACAAGAATCACAATCTGAAGCCAGAGGCACGTATCACTCAAACGGGCTCTTTGCTCTCTTTCCCCCTCGTCCTCGACGCCTGCTGCAGGACAGGGCTAGCAGCTCTGCTGCACGTCCCGCTGAATGAGCCAGGGCGGTCATTAACCCTCAAACCTGACCCAAGGCCGGGTAGGTGAGGAACCTTATTTCTTGGACTCGGTCCATAACAAACCTTGTATCTGCCTCTGAGCAGTTATCTTATTTCCCATGGGAAGGACAAGAACTTTTTGGTTTCTAGTACGAGTCAGCGCCCTGACTGTATTCATCAGTGAACACCCAAAGCCATCCTTGGGGCAGCACCGGGAGGACCTGGCTGAACGCCACCAGGCTACTCCCTGCTCCAAACTCCATTGTCATCTGCCCTTCTCCCAGGAAAGGGAATGGACAGCCCCTGAGCACTTGCTGGCTCCTAAAACAGCAAAAATAGCTAAAAAGAGATGAAATCCAACCTTGGCCAGCCTGGAAGCCAAGAAATGCTCACACCTTCGGGATCCCACAGCCCCTTTTCTCTCCCGTTCATCCTGTAACCTGCCTCACCGCAGATGTCCACCTCTCATTTTTGGGACGAGCATATTCCTGCCCAGGGCAAGGGGTGCCCACAGGCTTCAGAAAGTGGCAGAGAGGAAACTGAGGGTTGACTCTGCTCAGATTTTAATCTACCTAGAACTTAAACTCTTGGTAGCAGGATGTCATTTTTATCGTTTACAGAGTTTCTAGTACAAGAGAGTCCTCCTCCAGAAACAGACTCACGCCGCTATCATAACACCAGTAATAATTTCCCCCATTTAAATGACGCACAGTGGCAAAAACGTTCCATTGTGGCTGTAACAGCACCGACCCTGTCTAGGCCCACAGACAGAGCCAGCA
This sequence comes from Gallinago jamesoni, assembly GCA_025769975.1. Lineage (NCBI taxonomy): Eukaryota > Metazoa > Chordata > Aves > Charadriiformes > Scolopacidae > Gallinago > Gallinago jamesoni. Next base: position 32,101,684 of record JAOQGH010000004.1, read on the forward strand.
GCACAGTCTGGCAGAAATGCCTTCCAGTAAAGAGGATCAGAGAAATAACATAAACCTTGTAATTGCCATCTTGGAGCAGACTGATGGTGGAGCTGATCCCTGTCCTCTCCCCAGAGCAGAGAACGGCAGCCGGGGCTGTGCAGGGAACCACAGGGCAAGGCCCTGAACAGCCACGAATCATCCAGCCCAGAAGGAAGAGTTTTCTAAACACCACTGGGTTAATGACCACACTTAACATGGGTATCAAGAATTAATTGTGACCTCTGGAAATTGCTGCATCAGCCTTGGCAGCGTTGAGGGTCATACACGTCCTGGGAGGGGGGGGGGCAGATCTGGGGAACAGGCACCACACTAACATGCCTGCAAGTCTCTGCTTATTTTATGCCAAAAATCCCTGGGGTTTCCCACTCCCCAGCACAACCCAGCCCACGGGGCCCCTCTGCTGTCGTGTCCCAGCACTGCACCCTGGCCCCACTCCCTCCACCTCCCGGGGACAGATACACCCTCAACCCTCTGCCTCCCACCACCTTTGTTCACATGGCGCAAAAATCAGACAGCAGGTTCTCCGAAGACCGTGTCCTTTCCCAGGTATTTTGATGAAATTGCTACAGAAATTACCCAAGAAATTCGCGGTCTCCCACTCGCTGGGGCAGAGAAGCCCCAAGCAAACCCTGCAGGGAGCTGTACCAGCTGCATCGCCCCAGTGTGCTTGCAATAAGCTGCAGCCCACCATCTATTTCCACGCATTGAAACATACAGAAAATGAGTTAGGAGACCAGTTAGCCAAGACTGTGGTATCTTTACCAGGAAGTATTAAAAAAATACCTTAAAAGGGCTTTGTTTTCTTCATTGCTACAGTCATTTCTGTCTGATCTGGTACCAAATATTACCCGCTGACCTGCGCCTCTGCTCTTTCATACCTCACCACACTGCACGGGACCCTGCTTTCTGAACCATTTTTGAAGTTTTCCAAAGCACAGTATTTCTGGAAGATCTTCCAAGGCAAAAAAAAAAAAAAAAAAAAAAAAAAAAAGAAGAGTCAATTAAACAGGCAAACTCTCAGTAAGTTATAATATTTTATTCAAATAAAACATTTTCTTAACGTTTGATTTTTATGCAAGGGGTACACATAAAAGAAAGTAGGCTCCACTTCAGCAGGATGCTGTGCTGTACACGTGTCAGTCTGTCTGTCCCCAGGGCAGAGAGGGGCGGCGGTGCGGGGCCCCCGTGAAGCTCAGATGGCTGCCATCCTTCAGTTATCACAGTACTGTACCTTTACAAGAGACAGCATCAGCACTGTGATAACTGAGCCAGGGCAGCCTGTCAGTCATTGCAGACCCCCCTGCAACACTGCCAAGCCCAACAGGCGGCCTCCTCTGGCTCCTCATCCTGTACGTCTGCTCAAAAACCCCACGTTGCCCCAAACAAGATGCCCAGATGCCAGGGGAGAAGCTCAGGAGCATTTAATAGGAGCGGCTTTGCACCTGAGGTTTCAGTCCAGACAATCATCCAGATAATTAGTGCTACCTTAATGACCGCAGTGACTTCCGCAATGCAGCTCAAAAGTGTTTTTAAGTAGCAGCTTCTTCTGGCCAAATCCACCAACGCTGGACTTAATGGAACAAGAGGTAAGTAACCACTCTACAGATATCACTAGAGAGAACAGGGGCACCCCTCGCTCCCCCTTAAATTCACCAGAGCTAGGAAGAAGCATTTGGTTTAGGCCGCGTTAGGTATTGAATGTCATGAACCAGACAGTCAGCGGGTGCGATGGCGGGGAGCCAGGTAAGTTACTGGAGCTCCACCGCTCGCGACAGCTGAGGAGCGGAGCTGGTTGACAGCACGAATCCGAGGGTAGCACCACACCGTGACCACGCCACGCACCGCAGGGAGCCCGCCAGGCCTTCACCAGCCGAGCGGGCTGCCGGGCGCTGGAATTTTACAGTACGGTGAGCGCATTCTGGTGGGCTTAACGGGAGTTGGCAGTGCAGATGCCCATTCCTACACCCACCGATGGCTTCAAGGGACACCAGGCAACTGCCTTCACAAGCAGAAGAGGGGCCTAAAGGCCTGAGATGCTCTAAAGTACCCAGCTGGCATTTTTAGGCCATAGGATCTACATGCAAAATTGTGAAATAAACAATTCTGCTGCAAACTAGTTAAATTATAAGCATACGTCAACATATATTTTACCCTTTTTTTTTTCTTGCCTAAAAACAGGCACTGCCGAAAAGCACATGAAACTGTTTCTACACCCCTCCCCATTCTTTGGATATGGCAATCAAATACATAAAGTTCTGAAACAAACAAACCAAATAGTTCTACATAGTAAAAGTTAAAGTGTTATTAACTTTTTACAGAAAGTTCATTTATGATGTTGATGGACTTCACCAGTACAAATTGCTCTCACATTTCTACCAGGAGGAAGCAGAAACTCCCAACGTGCTGTTAATGCTCTAAATAACTTACCGAGAAGAGAGTGTGTCCTGAGATGTTATGGAGACTGTTTTTAAAAAGAGAAAGACGTAACACTCTGCTAGATCCAGCTACCCAAACAGTGTCTTAACAAGTTTTTAACTCAAGAGGGCAACGGAGAGACAAATATGAAGTATGTGAGGAGAAGCACGCAGTGGAAAAAAAATATTTGTACATTTTAAAACAAACTACAAACATATATTACATAAAAAGGGGACAGTCAACAGATTATGCAATACTGACGTAAGACAACACAGATGACTTCAACATATATGCCAAAACTTGCAGATTTACCACCATTTGTAGATTAATCATTAAAGAATCCACTGTTGCTGGGGAAAAAAACCACAACAATAAAGTTGGTAAAAGAATATGAAGAAAATCTATACATACAATGGTGACTTTTGAAAAGGAAGGAAGCTGCATAATTAGTGAACCATTTGCCCTCAACTTGAGGTGGTTTTACACCACCATTACTACTCCATTTGAAAAATCCTACCAATTTCCGTAGAACGGCATAAATGCAGGATAGGGAATCCTACATTTCACAGGCTGAAGTGATGAGAGAAAAGTAGCTATTTTATAGTTTGAGTATACCTTGAGCACTGTTTCAAGATGTTATTCTGTGATCCAGCAGTTACTAACACGCTGTTTAAAGGGAGAAGATGCGTGAAGGCAAAGATGAACAATCTCCCCTAAACACCCCCTGACACAAACTGGTTTAGGTACACCCAAATTCTAGGGGCCATTTTCTCTAGAGCGGATCTAGCTGTGACTTCAATACAAACATGGTTTGTTTCCTTGCATCCAACACACACATGCTGATTTTCACTTTGCTGCTGTCAGACTGAAGATACACAGCCCTGATATAAAAAGCCAAGGTGGGTTCCCCATTATTAGCTGAAGAACAGCAGTACAGCAAAACCCACATTAGTTTTGGAGCCTAGGGCATATTTTTGTTACTGCTAAGACATTGCTTATTTCCATACGGTTTTTTTTTTTAAAAAAAAAGTCTAGTTTCCAGTGTCTGCTGCCAGTTCTTGCTTTTGAAAGCCTTGTAAGTTTGTCTGGCTGGTTTATAAACTCCAGTTGCGCCTCCTGCCCCTTTGGGGCTGGCGATTCTACGTATTTATTTTACTTGTTTTGCATGAGTTGAAATTCCTTCAGCATCACACCCATGGAATTACTGATGTGCCCTGACCACAGCCTGTACGGCTTGTGACTCCACGCACAGGACGCAGAATGGTTTGGGATGGAAGAGATCTTAAAGATCACCCACTTCCAACCACAGCCATGGGCAGGGACACTTCCCACCGCACCAGCTTGCTCCAAGCCCCCTCCAACCTGGCCTTGAAGCCCTCCAGGGATGGGGCAGCCACAGCTTCTCTGGGCAACCTGGGCCAGTATGAAAGATCTTGAAGCACTACGAGCCACTCTTTCCCCTGTCTCCATGGGAAGCCTGTGAGGCGCGCAGGTGGCACCCCCAACTTCCATCTTGATTAGCGCCCTTTTAAACAAAATCTGTAGGGGGGGGGGGGAAGGAGGGGGGAGGGAGGGAAACAACAAAAAGAAAACAAACAGCAAGTTATGAGGATATAGCGGTCTGACGGGGCCATTTAAGCGGCTTCGACGGCGGGGGCTGTGTTGGAGGAGGGTGGCTGGCAGGTCGCCGGGCCACCCCAGCTTCTCCCTCCCAACTTTCCCCTCAGCCGCTTCTTCCCGAGACCCGAAGCCACCCCGACCCGAAGCCACCCGCCGCCACATTCTCCTCCCGACGCCGACGACGGGAAGAAGGAAGAAGAAGCCGGAGACCCCATTCCCACCCACAGCCGCCGCCTCACTCACCGGTTCGGAGCCACCTGAGGAAGGGGCGGCGGCGGCGGCGGCACCGCGGCCTCCAACAGGCCCCGCCCGCCTCAACGCGGCCGCACGGAAAATAATGGTGCGCAACGGGGGAGCGCAGGGCCGACGCCGACGCCGTCCCGTGTGTGTCCCCCCCACCCCCGGCTCCCCGTTCCCCCCCGTTCGGGGGGGGAACGGGGAGCCGGGGGTGGGGGGGACACACACGGGACGGCGGCGACGCGGGGACGGCGGGTCCGGCATGACGCAGCACGGGCTGGCGGCGTGAGGGCCGCCATCTTGGTGTGTTTATGGCAGCGGCGCGCGGCCATGTGACGGGCGCTTCCGGAGGCGGGAAGGGGAGGGGACAGGGCGGGATGGCGGAGGGACCCGAGGGGAGACGCGGGGGGGGTGGGAGAGATGTGTGAGGATGGAAGGGTGTGGGGACGGGGGAGTACCTACAAGGGTGTGAGGTGGTGGTGGTGAAGTGTGAGGGGTGACCCTTCTTCAGGGCGGCGTAGGGGTGGGGTTGTGTGGTGTTTGTGGGCGTGGTGTGTAGGGGGGTGTGGTTGTGTGTGTGAGGGGGGGTGTTGTGTGTATGGTGGGTGGTTGTGGGGGGGTGTTGTGTGTATGGTGTGGGGTTGTGGGGGGGTGTTGTGTGTGGTTGTGGCTGTGTGTGGTTGTGCGTTGTGTGGGGGTTGCGTAGGTGTGGGGTGTGATTGTGTGTGGTTGTGCGTGTGGTGTGTGTATGGTGTGTGGTTGTGTGCATGTTGTGTAGGGTGCGTGATTGTGTGGGTTGTGTGTGTAGGGTGTGTGGGGGTGTTGTGTGTGGTGTGTAATTGTGTGTGGTTGTGTGTGTATGGTGTGTGATTGTGGTTGTGAGGGTGTGATTGTGTAGGGTGTGTGATTGTGGGGGTTGTGTGTTGTATGTATGGTGTGTGATTGTGTGCTGTGTATGGGGGGTGTGTGTGGTGTTTGTATGATGTGTGATTGTGTGTTGCGCAGGTTGTGTGTGTGGTGTGTGGTTGTGCGTTGTGTGGGGGTTGCATAGGTGTGGGGTGTGATTGTGTAGTATGTGTATGGTGTGCGATTGTGGTGTGTTATGCTGGATGGGTGTGAGTGTGGTGTGTGACTGTGGTTGAGTGGGGGGGGTCTTGTGTGTGGTGTGTGTATGGTGTGTGATTCTGTGTGGTGTGTTGTGCAGGTTGGGTGTGTGGTGTGTGGGTTGTATGTGGGTTGTGTGTGTTGTGTGGGGATGTGACGTGATTGCGTGTGGATGGGTGTTGGGTGTGTGTTGTGCAGGTTGTATGTGTGTTGGGTATATGGTGTGTGATTGTGTGTGGTGTGTTACACAGGTTGGGTGTGGGTTGGGTGCGAGTGTGGTGTGTGATTCTTGGTTGTGTGGGTTGTGTGCTGTTCTGGTAGTGGGTGGGTGTTGTGGGTGGTGTGATTACGTGTGGTGGGATGTGTGTTTGGTGTGTGGTTGTGTGCGGTTGTGTGTTGGGCGGGTTGTGTGTGGATCTGGTATGTGGTTGTGTGCGGGTTGTGTGTTTTGTGATTGTGTGTTGTGCGGGTTGTGTGTGGGTGTGGTGTGATTAGTTGTGGGTGTCTGTTGCAGGTGTGTTGTGTGGGTTGTGTGTATTGTGTGATTGTGGTTGTGTGGGGTGTGATTGCGTATGGTTATGTGTTGTGAGTGTGTGTGGCGCGTGTGTGGGTGTGGTGTGATTGTGTGTGGTGAGTGTGTTGTGTGGCGTTTGTGTGTGGTTGTGTGTTGTGCGGGTTGTGTGTGGGGGTGGTGTGTGATTGTAGGTGTGCTGTGCAGTTATGTGTTGGGTGTTGATGTGTGTGTGTGTTGTCTGGTTGTGTGTGTGCAGGCTGTACGTGTGTGTGTAGACTGTACACGTGTGTGCGGGCTGTAGGGCTGCAGGCTGGGTGTTTGCAGGCACACTGGCATGGTGTTCATTTGCATGTTGTGTGTTTTCATATGCATGTTGTGTGTATGTGCATGTGCAAACTATGTTTGAGTGTTGTGGGTTTGCGTGTTGTACATGTGCAGACTGAGTGTTGTGTGTGTCATGCATTTGCGTGTTGTGGGTTTGCAGGCTGTATGTGTGTTGTGCATGTGCAGACTTTGCATGTTGTGGGTGCGCGAGTTGTGTGTTTGCGTGTTGTGCATGTGCAGACTGTGTGTTGGTGTGCATGTTGTGCATTTGCGTGTTGTGGGTGTGCGTGTTGTGGGTTTGCAGGCTGTATGCGTGTTGTGCATGTGCAGACTGCGTGTTGTGGGTGTGCGTGTTATGGATCTGCAGGCTCTGTTTGCATGTTGTACATGTGCAGACATTATGCATGTCGGTGTGTGTGTTGTGTGTTTGCGTGTTGTGCATGTGCAGACTGTGTTGTGGGATTGTGTGTCATGCATTTGCATGTTGTGGGTGTGTGTGTTGTGTGTTTGTGTGTTGTGGGTTTGCAGGCTCTGTGTTTGCGTGTTGTACACATGCAGACTGTATGCATGCTGCCAGGTGTGTGTGTTGTATGTTTGCATGTTGTGCATGTGCAGACTGTATGTTTGTGTGTTGTGGGTTTGCAGGCTGTATGGTTATGTGTTGTGTATGTGCAGACACTATGTTTGCGTGTCGTGCATGTGTGTGTTGTGTGTTTGTGTGTTGTGGATGTGCAGACTGTACATTTGAGTGTGTGTCGTGCATTTGCGTGTCATGCATTTGCAGGCTGTATGTTTGCGTGTTGTGCATGTGCAGACTGTATGTTTGCGTGTTGCGGGTGTGCGTGTTGTGGATTTGCAGGCTCTGTGTTTGCATGTTGTACATGTGCAGACATTATGCATGTTTTCGGGGTGTGTGCGTTGTGTGTTTGCGTGTTCTGCATGTGCAGACTATGTTTGCATGTTGTGGGTGTGCGTGTTGTGGGTTTGCAGGCTGTATGTTTGCGTGTTGTGTATGTGCAGACACTATGTTTACGTGTTGTGGCTTTGCGTGTCATGCATTTGCGTGTTGTGGGGGTGCGTGTTGTGGGTTTGCAGGCTGCATGTTTGCATGTTGTGCATATGCAGACTGTATGTTTGCATGTTGTGGGCGTGCATGTCATGCGTTTGCAGGCTCCGTGTGTGCTGTACATGTGCAGACATGCATGTTGTCAGGTGGGTGCGTTGTGTATTTGCGTGTTCTGCATGTGCAGACTGTATGTTTGCGTGTTGTGGGTGTGCGTGTTGTGGGTTTGCAGGCTGTATGTTGGCGTGTTACACACGCGCGGACTGTATGTTTGCGTGTTGTGGGGCTGCAGGCTGTATGTTGGCGTGTTACACACGCGCAGACTGTATGTTTGCGTGTTGCGGGTTTGCGGGCTGTACGTTTGCAGGCTGCCTTCGCGTGTTGCGTGTGTGCAGGGTACGCGTGTGCGTTGTTGCACGTGTGCGTGTCGTGCACGTATGTTGGGTGTTCCCACCTTGTGTGTTCTCGGACCGTCCGTTCACAGACTGTACCCGCAGCCTGGGCGTCCCCGCACCCTCCGTGGACCCCCGGGGCCGGGGCGAGCCGGGACTACAAGTCCCAGGGTGCCGTGGCCCGAGGGGGCGGGCGGGCGGCGCATCCCGCCGGTGTCCCCGCACCCTCCCTCTCTCCCCCCCCCCCCGCCCTCCCTGCTGATGTGTACGGGCCGCGGCGGCGGCTGGATGCGGGGGGAGCGGCTTCGGCGCGGCGTGGGGTGGGGGGGGGGGTGGTGGGGGAAAGCGGGGCCGTCTGACGCGTTGTCCTACCCCCGCAGGGATTCGGCTCCGGTAACCGGTTATGGCTTCTAAGCTGTTGCGGGCGGTGGTGTTGGGCCCCCCCGGTTCGGGGAAAGGGACGGTGTGCGAGAGGATCGCCCGCAGCTTCGGGCTCCAGCATCTTTCCAGCGGGCAATTCCTGCGGGAGAGCCTCGGAGGAGGCGGCGGTGAGTGGCCACGGGGCAATCCCGACGGGGGGAACGGCGGAGAACGGGGATCTCCAGCCCCGGGCATGTTTGACGGGGCGGAGAAGGGATGAGGATAGGGATGGGGGGGAGATGGGGATGAGGAGAGGATGAGGGAGAGGGGATGGGGATGAGGATGGGGAAGGCATGAGGATGGGGAGAGAATGAGGAAGGGGATGAGGATAAGGATGAGGATGGGGAGAGGATGAGGATAGGGATAGTAATCGAGATAGGGAAGGGATTAGGATGGGGATAGTGCTGAGGATGGGAAAGGGGTGAGGATGAGGATGAGGATGGGGATGGGGAAACCCACCCCTGGTTATGCTGTAGGTCTTTTTCTTTCCGTGGGGTTGGCACAGCTCGTTCATTGCCCTCCCCCTCCAGCCTGAGCTCCCCGAGCTGCCCGATAACAGCGGGGTGCGATCCCCTGGGGAGCCGTGGCTGCGTGGTAGTTTCATCCCGGCACCGGCTGGGTACAGCCCCGGGGAAACTGGTACAAATATCCCTCCAGCTGGGGCACCAGCGGTTAACGGCGGCATCTGGGGACACGGGTCGTGCGTTATTATTAATAACTTCATCCTGCCTCAGGTGGCTGTTTGGGATCGGGGGGAAAAACTGCCAAGCGGTGGCCGGCAGATGGCTGAGGCGTTGGTGCAGGCTGTGCCTGTGCGACACCCACGCTGGGAGGGACGGACGGGGAACGTGCCTTCATCCACGGGGGACACCCCGCTGGGAACATCGCTGTGGGTGGCAGGGTGCTGCGGCCAGGTGCCGTGCCAGCCCCCACGGCAAGGACAGCGGGGTGTCACCGGGCGCTGCTGTGTGTCCCTCGCAGAAAGTGGGGGGGTGGAGGCATGCCGGGGGGGTGCTCTCTGCTCCTGCCCGTCCTGTGTTTGGCATCCAGGTCCGGAGCCACTGGGAGACCTTCGGTCTTTGCTGGGAGGTGCTCCCCGGCTGGGCTCCGGAGCGGACGTGCTGCACCCCAGCTCGCTGCCCTTAGGCAATCCCAGCATATTTATTATTTTTTTTTTTTTCCCAGCAACTCCTTCTCTCCTCTGGTAATGTGTGAAAGACCAACCCAGGGGGGGAAGCTGACTCACCGGGCAGAGCAACAGTAAAACGGCATCGATACAAAACAAACTGAGAGAACCCAGAAGTGATTTCCCTTTTTAGAAAGGGTAACAAAAAAAAAAATAAACGGGGGGGGGGAAGGGAAGAGAAGGTAAAGTTTTAGAGAGCTGCGCACTCTGGCAGGGACATTGCACACAGCCCTGTGCTGGTCACTCCCTTAAAAATATCCAGGTTTCCTTTTATAAATAAAAAGGACAATAATATTTCCTTTGGAGGGAGGCTCAAAATGAGGAAAATCCCGGTGAGCGCTTTGGCTGAAGGACAAAACGCCTGGGTGTGAAGCCAGCAGAGGTGCAGCGTGTGGGATCGGGGCAGTGGGGTGGGGCTGCGTGTCCTCCCAGGAACCTGCCCGCTCTAAATACGTGGCTCTGCCTGGATTTTGTATTTCAGTTCACGCTCTCGCTGCAGAGCTTCTCTGGGGACACGGGAGAAGGAAGAAGGGGCAGTGAAGGGAGTTAGCCGAAGGTATTTCCCAAATCGCATCGGCTTAATACAGTTTCCCGAAGGAAACGACGCTGAGGAATGTGGATAAAATTACTCAGAAGTAAACCAGCCTTGGTTTGGTAGAGCTGGCGTGACGCTCGGGTCCCACCTTTGAGTCAGCCTCTGGTTGGAGCTCTTGGTGAGCTGCAGCTATTTGCTGTTTTGTTTTGCTGTTTGCTTTGGACAAGCTGTTACATGACGGCGCTGCGGTGTGCCAGCTCCGGGGCAAGCGAGGTGGAACTTGACTCTCCGCCGGAGTTTTTCATCTGTGCCACAGGCTTCGTGTTTTAGGGGAGGTGGGGCCCTTTTGTACAACCGGGGACCACTCAATCCGGTGTTTCTGTAGAGTATTCTCCATCTCAGGGTGGCAGGCGTCGATGCACAGGAGGTTTTCCTGCTTGCCTTTTCAAGCTGTACAGTAGCCCTGGCTGCGTGGTTCCGGCTCGGAGGACTCCAGCTGCTGGAGGAAGCCCGAGGTGCCCGGTGTCGGTGGTCTCAGGGAGCCAGGACTTGGGTTTGCCACCAGACAAAGCAGCTGAACGCACGGCTGCCGCTGAATTGTTGGAAGTTTTGCTACAGCAACCCTACAAGTACATCCGCTACCCCACGCGTGTTAATTAATCTGTTAATTAGCATCTCACTTAGCGAGTGGCTGCTCTGCTGTAGGAAAAGGGCCTTTTGAAGATCTTGGAAGACTTAGAAGCTGTGGTTTTGGTGCTAGTCAGGAGTGCTGGAGGGTGGTGAGTTCTTGGCCAGTACTTGCCCCGGTACGCAGGGGGTTGTCTGGTGTTGGCAGCATCCTGGGGTCTTAGCAGGACTCAGCAGCTCATTTCTGATAGAACTTAATTTCTCTTCCAAGTGGCTTTGGCTGAGGTTCTGCATCCCCTGAGAGACATGTGGGTCTGGTGGCTGGCCCACCGCTCCCTTTAATGGGCTTCGTTGGAGACAAAAGCGGCTCTTGTCCCCTCCTCGTGACAAATTTCATTTGTTAGCATCCAAAATTTGTTAGCACAAAGAAAAAGCCAAGGGGGCTGTGGGCTGTGCATGGCCGAGCCTCATGGTCCTTCTTCCCACCTTTCTCTTTGGGAAAGAGGTCCTGAAACTGGGGTGACATCTGGCACTGCCATGCAACAACCAACTGCGCTGGTGCACAGTCAGCTGCGGTCGGTGCCCTGTTAACCACCCGGGGTGTTCTCCTCTCCGTTAACTCCAGATTGTCTCGCCGTAGCCTAAATAAAATCCTGTAGAAGGTTGCGCCGTGTAGCAGAAGGTCCAGGGTTATCGAGCAGGGTCTGGAGGCCGTGTTTGGGAACAGCTTCTCCTCCAGCCCGTCCTGCCTGGTCCTGGGCGACTGTTTTGTTGCTCGTGGCTTCGTCCCTCAGGACTGTAACTCGGCGTTGTTTTGATAAGGAAGGACGGCTGCAGATCAGGGTCGCGTGGGGGAAGCTGCAGAGATCTTCAAGTCCCGTGTGTTAAAGGGCAGATTAAAACCCACAGTCATTAGATTAATGGGATTAAGCGTGTGAGTCAAGAGGCCGTTTTGCACAGAGCTCAGCACTGCTGGGAGCCCCCGCCGGCCCAGTTTGGCACGAGTATCAGCTAAGGAACCCCTTGCTACCTGGAGTAACTGCAGGGCGATGCTTGAAACCCCTCTCTGCTCCCAGCTGTAGCATTGGGGATTTTGGTGCCTCTGTAGGTGCTGTGCAGCGCAGTAGGGATGAGCCCCAGATCCTCCCGTGGGGGGACTGGGAGCTGCAGGGAGCTGCTGGGCGGGGAGCAGCATCTTCCACCCTGCTTGGGAAGGACTGGGATGCAGGGATAGAGTCATAGAATGGTTTGGGTTGGAAGGGCCTTTAAAGATCACCTTGTTCCAATCCCCCTGCCCTGGGGAGGGACACCTCCCACCAGCCCAGGTTGCTCTAAGCCCCCTCCAACCTGCCCTTGAACCCCTCCAGGGATGGGGCAGCCACAGCTTCCCTGGGCAACCTGGGCCAGGCTCTCACCACCCTCACACCAAACAAGTTCTTTCTAATATCTCCTCTAAATTTCCCCTCTTTCAGTTTGAAACCATCAGTCCTTGTCCTATCACTCCCCTCCATGATCAAGAGTCCCTTCCTCTCTCTCCTATAGGCCCCCTTTAGGTACTGGAAGGCTGCTGTAATGACAGAAGATGTTGTGTTCTGGAGCATCCCTGGTGTTGGGGGGGTCCGGGGACCGGGCAGCTCCGCAGGTCCTTCATGCAAGATCTCTGCCCATTCCTCCTCGGTGTGAGGAGGTGTGTGGTGGTGCTACCTGTGCTTTGGAGGAGGCTGAGCAGGAAGGGAGATGCTGGAGGGTCAGTAGCTGTGTGGAAGCGGTCAGCACCCCATACTGGTGTGTGGACCTCTGAGGTAGTGAATCCCCCCCCATAGCAGGACATGACCCCATTTTGCTACGTGCAGCCCATGCTTGTGCTGTGCATCCCCGTGCTGGTGGGTGCCCCCCCCGTGCCGCTGCATGCCCCCCATGCTGCCATGTCTCCCTGACACACACAGAGGAGCAGCACCTCTGGCAGCAGGAGTCATCCATCATGGAGCAGAGGAGCGCCGTCCACCCAGACCCGGGGCGTGGGAAAGCTGCAGCCTCCCTGACGCAGAGCCTTGGGCCCTCCCCCTATTTCCAAACTTCACAATTGCAGCTGGGGGTATTTTTGGTTTGCAGCCCCAGGCCTGGCTCCAGCATCTCCACCGAGCAGCAGCTGGTCCCTCGGACGGCCAGCCCTCCTCGGGGTGGCAGTGGGACCTTCTGCTGCAGCTCCAGCCTCCCCGGCCGCCGGGCTCTGCCCTGGGAGCAGCTCTGCTCAAGCCTGAGGCGATGCACAGACCATGTGAATAAATATTAAAAAATGTAGGCAGATGCAATAATATTTATGCCCTAGCAGGTCTCCGTGCGGGTTGCATAAGACATCGTGGATTATTTCCATCCCCGCGTCCTTTGCCTCCCCAAGCAGGAGAGCTGCCAGCAGCGCTGGCCACGTATGGGCAGCGACAAAAAAAAACCTTGTTATTCAAAAAAAAAAAAAAAAGGTATTTTCTTCTCACTGCACCGTGGCTCCGAGCAAAAAGCTGCTCAGCGGGGTGAGCCCAAATGCCTTTATGGAGCGGCAGGAGGGGGACACGCCGTGGTCCCCCTGTGCCCTCCTGCTGCCTGCGCCATTTCGGAGGCAGGTTTCCAAGGGGGGAGTGTGGCCGGGGTGGCAGCCCCCGACCTGCCCCGCTTTCCTGCCAGGCATCCTCCACAGACCATTTTGGGAGCCTGCAAAGTTCCCTGTGCACATCCCGTCCCCGCGCTTCTCAGGGAATTGGTGCAGGCTGTGTCAGGCTCCCCCGTGAGATCAGATGAACCCTTTCCAGGAACTCTATATCTCACCACAAAAAAAAAAAAAAGAAAAATCCCTCCTGCAGCTCAGGAATCCAGCCCGTGGCCAGATGCGTGTGCCTGCCTGGCCTGACATCTTGCTGCAGGCTGGAGAACCTGCCTCCAAACGCAGGATCCTGGGGCTGTTTTTAGAGAGGACTCGTACTTTAGGAGGGCTAAACTGTGCTGTCCTCAGCAAAAATCTTGCAAAAATTGATTGCAGAATTGTTCATTTCTGGTGACAAGTGCTATTTCAGCTGCTGTCAGAAGAGAGAAGAGGTGTCAATCGGGCCCTGGTCCAAGAGGAAGGGGCTGGGCCTCTTCTGGTGGCAGGATCAGGACTTGTCGCACGCAACGGCAAGGAATATTTGCATTTTCCAAACACTTTCTTTGTGTCTCCCAGTGGCTAAAAGAAAATCACGGGCAAACTGTAACGTAAGAAGCAAATTGGATTTATTCCATCTCTCCTTGAAGTAACATCTGTTTTCCCCAGCTGCAATGAAAATATAAGCATAATATAACCTTTATTACCTTGGCTGCTGGCAGCGGCTGCCCGGGTGATGCCAGGCTGGTGGTTCCAGACGTGGTGGATCCATTAACTATGCAGAAACCTCCACTGGCTTCTCCTCCAGCGTTGCCAGCTCCAGCTGAGTGCTGCGGGGGAGACCTGGTGCCTGCTGCAGGAGCCTGGTGAGGTGTATTTACCTTGCAGTTACACTGCAATTACGTTCTCAAGGGTTTGATCTTGGAAATAATTTTCTTATCTGAGCGCATCTTAAGTTGAGGCTCTGAAGTCTTAAAGCCCTTTGGATGGGGAAGCCATCTCCTGCTTTCAGCCGCGATTTAACGAACGCTTTGAGGGTTTGGGTTTTGCCTGAGCTCGCCGGTGATGCCTGTTTGCTGCCGCGTTTCGCATGCAAAACGGTGAATTTCCACTTCTTCAGATCGTTTATAAATGACAACGCCAGCTTTTCCCGATGATGGAAAGTTTGTACCTACGAGCTAAATGCTGCCAGATCTGCAGGCATCGCTCTAATGCGTCATTTGTCCTCCTGGCTTTACTGGAAACCTCCTCCAAGGCACAAGAATTTGCAGCTGTGGCTCAGAGCATATAGGAATAGGCATTATTAGCATCCTGTATTTGGTACTGATGTGGGTTTAAATCAAGCAGTGAGCCGGGCAGCGGGATGTTGGCCAGGTCCGTGGTCCAGGATGGGGTGACTGTCCTGCTGTCGGAAGGGACATGGAGGTTGGCTGTGTCCCCTGCAGCTGGGCCAGTGTCTTTGTGACATTTAATATCCATGGCGGTATCACCTGTAACCACAGAATCAGAGAATGCTATGGGGTTGGAAGGGACCTCTGGAGATCATCTCCTCCAAC
>JAOQGH010000004.1:32116450-32131044 GCA_025769975.1 Gallinago jamesoni
TCCAGAGGAGACTCCACCACCTCTCTGGGCAGCCTCTGCCAGGGCTCTGCCACCCTCACAGGAAAGAAGTTCCTCCTTCAGATGGAACTTTCTGTGTTTCAGTTTGTGCCCATTACCTCTCCTCGTGTCCCTGGGCATGACTGAAAACAGACTGTCCCCATCCTCCTGACACCCACCCTTTAAGTATTTACAGGTGTTGATCAGGTCCTCCTTCATTCTTCTCTTCTCCAGACAAAAAGACCCAAGGTCTTCAGCCTCTCCTCATCAGAGAGATGTTCTAGTCCCCTCATCATCTTCGTAGCCCTTTGTAGTACCACACCATTGCCACCTTCAAAAACAGTGGAGCTTTGTGTGTGGCATGTGGTGCACGCGTCCAGCGTGGCAGGGACAGTGCCACTGTCCCTTGCTGCCATCAGCCAGCTCACAGGGCTGTGAGGGCTTGGCTGGTGCTTGCTGTCTTCCTGCTCTCAAGTATTTCAGGCATTTCCATTTCTACAGCACAAAGAGGACTGCGTGGCCCCCAGCAGCTATGAGGAGAGGGACGTTGCTCAGAAGCTCCCAGATGAGCAATTTGGGAGGATGGGCAGAATTTGAGGGGGAGCAATATTTTTTTAAGCGGAAATGTCATGCTTTTTTTTTTGCTTTTTTTTTTTTTTTTCCTCCTTCTCTTGAACAGAAGTTGGCGTCTTGGCAAAGCAGTATCTTGAGCGAGGCCTTCTGGTGCCTGACCACGTCATCACACGTGTGATGATGACGGAGCTGGAGAAGCGGCGAGAGCAGCACTGGCTGCTTGATGGTGAGTCCCCTCTGGACGGGAAAATTCCAGCCCCCTTTAAAACGTTATTCTGCTGCTAATGGTTTGGCAGCACCAGGAGAGAGAAAAAGCAGAAGGTGCCTTTGCTGGTGGTGGGAGGAGTGGTGGGACAAGACATCTGCCCGTGGGTTTTGCATCACTCTGCCCGGAGCAGCGGCACATGTGTGTCCAGCTGAATCCTTGGCACATTGTTGGGAAAAGGGGACGGAAGGGAAAGGAGATGGGTGTTTCATAAAGCAGAGCCAGCGAGCAGAGCAGGGCTGGAGGCAAGCCAAGAAAAACCTCTTTCTGCCTCCGTATGCGTGGGGAGGAGCTACTCATCCCAAGCCCAAAAGCCACCTGAGGTGCGGGTAGAGAAGACGCTGAGAGAAAACTGGCAAGGCAAGCGGTGAGAGGAGCAACAGAGGGTTTGCCAGGAATTCCTGCAGCCCTCGGTGGTGAAGCTGCACAGCAGCAGCCCTGGTGCATCACTGCTGGTGGCCTGGGAGCTGGCAAGTGGACTTGCCACATGGGGAGGGACTCTTTATCAGGGAGGGGAGTGACAAGATGAGAGGGAAGAGTTTCAACGGAAAGAGGGGAGATGTAGGTGACAACTCGGGAAGAAATGTTTTGCTGTGAGGGCGGCAAGACCCTGGCCCAAGTTGCCCAGAGAAGCTGTGGCTGCCCCATCCCTGGAGGGGTTCAAGGGCAGGTTGGAGGGGGCTTGGAGCAACCTGGGCTGGTGGGAGGTGTCCCTGCCCAGGGCAGGGGGGTTGGAACGAGGTGATCTTTAAGGTCCCTTCCAACCCAAACCATTCTATGATTCTGTAAATGCCCATGGCAGCTCTAGAAATCACTTTAGGGCTTGGTTAGGGGATGGGGCAGGGCTCGGTGGTACACACTCACTTGTGGTGTTGGACACAGGCCAGTGTGACACACGGGGACAAGTGGCTGTGGCTGTTGTGGGGGGAGAAACCCTCCCCTGCCAGTCTGCTGGAGCTCTTTGAAAGAGTCAGTGAATAGGTAGATAAGACTGAGCCAGTTTTTAACAGACCTGGGCTTTTGGAGAGCTCTTGGTCTCCTGAAAGGGAAAATACAAAATAGTTTACAACTAAAATAAACCTGTGGATTAGTATCATGGACTGGAGGGCTGGGGCAGCCAGGCTTCTTCTTTATGATGAGGCCAGGTTGGACAGGGCTCTGAGCAACCTGATCTAGTTGAAGATGTCCCTGCTCTTTGCAGGAGGTTGGACTAGGTGGCCTTTAAGGGTCCCTTCCAACCCAAACCCTTCTGTGATTCTTCTCCATGTGGGCCTGGGTGGTCCCAGAGGAGGGGTGGCTTGTGATGGGGTTTAGAGTCTGGCCAACCTCTTATCACCCCAGTGGACACCAGGGATCTGGCAGCAGTGGCACTGGGGATCTTGCAGTGTAGCCCTCTGGGCTCACAGGGAGGATGTCAGAGACCTCAAGCCCTGTAGCTTCAGGCTGCCTTGAAGATGCCTGTGAATCCCCACTATTAAAATTCCATTATTCTTACCATAATGCCACTTAAATCATCAGAGAGCACAGTGATTAACCGATATTGCAGCAACCAGCGCTGCATAACCACGTGCGTATTTCATTGTATTAAAACTCTGGTATTTGAACACATGATGGGGGTTTGCATCGACACGCTCAGATCTGGGTTCTTGCAGCTGGGAATGTGGATTTATCGTGGTACAACGACCCCCAGCAGCCTGGCCCGGGGACCAGCTCCCGTTCCATCGGGGCTTTATGTTGAGGGTAACATGAAGGTGAAGCAATTCTATCCGTGGGCTGGGAACGAGGATTTTGGGAGCCAATGTCCTGGCAAACTCTTGGCTAATAATGCTCTGTGAAAAGCCTGGGATGTCCCAGAGGTTTTTATGGATGTTAAAAAAAAAAAAAAAGGTTAAAAAAGTGAAAAAAAGGGTATTAATCAGCAGAGATAACTGGGGAGGGGACCAGCTCAGAGTCACCCCTGGTTGCAGTCTGGCAGCAAGAGCGGATGCTCCCACCACTCTCTGCCTTTTCTGAACAAAGGGTCCCACTCGATACCTTCAGAGGACGGGGGTTTCAGAGGACAGGGATTATTTCAGAGAGCTGGGTGGTGGCTGTGCAAACCGGTTTATCACAGTCTGCTTGATGCCCTCCATGTAAACCTGCAGCATGTTACTCGTCTGGGCGCAGCTTTTTGTTTCCTTCAGGTTTTGCTACGTAATTCCAGCATCTATCCCCATTTTTAGCTGCCTGTGCCCTCTTACTTGCCTCCAGCCCCTCTGCAGACACGACTTTGCAGGAAAACAAGAGCCTGTGTGTTATATTTCAAGAGTCGGTGCCGTAGGAGCTATTTTTTATTGTAGCCATATGGTGGGTGCCTGTCTTTCACACCGCTTGTGCTAGAACGAGGAGCCGCAGTGGTTTTTTGCAGCTCCGGGGCTGCGGGGTGGGTGGTTTTGCCTTCATCCCTGCTGCTTTCCTGCCTCTCCTCACAGCCCCTTTTCTGTTGCGGTGCCCGCACAGGTTTCCCTCGGACCCTGGGGCAAGCCGAGGCGCTGGACAGGATCTGCGAGCTGGACCTGGTGATCAGCTTGAACATACCCTTCGAGACGCTGAAGGATCGCCTGAGCGCCCGCTGGGTCCACCCGGCCAGCGGGAGGGTGTACAACATGGACTTCAACCCCCCCCACGTCCAGGTAAGAGCCCGTGGCACCGGGGAGCGATCCGCAGAAGGAAAAGATCAGAGAAGCCTTCCCCTGCGTGAGCTGAGATGGCTAAAAAAAAAGGCACTGGGGAGAAAATCCCAGTTGGTAGGCGCTGAGCGCCAGAGGGCTTTGCCCTCGGGAGCCAGCCTGAAGGAGTTGTGCTAAATGTTAATTAGGAAAATGGGATTTGCATTAAATGCCATCCGAGGATGCGGAGAGGGATGAGGGACCTGGCAGTGGTTGGGTGGCAGGGAGCTGCAGCGTGGGCTACATCCCACCTTGATGGTGTTTGCCTCCCCGCAGGGCGTCGATGACCTGACGGGTGAGCCCCTGGTCCAGCGCGAGGACGACAAACCCGAGGCCGTTGCCGCCAGGCTCAGAAAATACAAAGATGCTGCAAAGCCAGTGATAGAGCTGTACAAGTGAGTCGGAACCACGCGAATAAATCACAGAGTCTCTGGAAAAACAGCCACGAGGGCGGTTTCCACCAACCAGTCTCATGGCTCCATCCCACCAGCCCAAGGAGCCCCAGCACAGACCCTGACAGGTTTTTTTGGGGCAGATCACTGCAGTCAGCAGCACAAAGCCTTTCATTGCAGCCAGGCCCTGACCCTGTTTGGAGGGAGGAGGCTGATGTAAAGAAATTCACAGCTCCTGGTTGTCTTGCTGGGCTCTGCGAAGGGCTTTGCTAGTGCTGTCAATGGGAGGGATTTTTTTTTGCTGTGGCAGAAGGTGTTTGCAAACCCTTTCTCCTCCCTAGCTCCACTGCGCAGGGTGGGAAGCCTCTTTGCTTTCCAGAGGTGTTGCCCACCCACACTAGGAAACTCAACCAGTTAAGAGTCTTCTCAGACTCTTTTCAGTGGTGCCCAGGGACAGAACAAGGGGCACTGGGCACAAACTGGAACATGGGAAATTCCGCCTCAACATGAGGAGGAACTTCTTTCCTGTGAGGGTGGCAGAGGCCTGGCAGAGGCTGCCCAGAGAGGTGGTGGGGTCTCCTTCTCTGGAGACATTGAAAATCCACCTGGACACCTTCCTGTGCAACCTGCTCTGGGTGGCCCTGCTCTGGCAGGGGGTTGGAGGAGATGGTTTCTGCAGGTCCCTTCCAACCCCCACTATTCTGTGATTCTGTAAAGTGCTTTAGAGAGTGAGTGGCCTTCAGGGGGACACGGGTGAGCTGTTGTCCTGGGTAATGTGATTATTGGTGGTTATCTGGGTTTGGCTCATCCACATGGGAGTGCAGCTGTGGATGGGCCAGGCTGTGTCCTTCGATGGCCAACCTGACAGCAAATATCCCCATCCTCAGGGACTGCAGATACCCCCGGTACTGACTTCTCCCCCATCTCTCTTCCAGGAGCAGGGGCATCCTTCACTCCTTCTCAGGGACAGAGACCAACAAGATCTGGCCGTACGTGTACACCCTGCTCTCCAGCAAGATCCCACCCGTTCTTTCGGACGAGGAGAACTAAACAGCTTGTGCCAAGGACCGAGAGTTAACGCCGTCACGGATTTGGTTTCTCTGTGCAGTGCTGGGGCTGCGCTCAAATTAGGAGATCGTGTGGTACCTAAAGTCCCTTCCCTGGGTGTGCTGGGTGACCTCCATGGGTACACCGTTATAGCCAGTTTCAGGGTGAAAAGATCTTTGCTTATAAGGTCAAATCTGCTAGAATAAGGTGGGGTTTTTTGTCTCTTGAGCCTATAAAATATTCCTGCCTATGGTCCGGTACACACACAGAGCTGGGTAATGATCATGGCTTACACAGCTTGCCATGGTGTCCCTGCCACCCCCAGTCTCTGAGCCTACAACGTGCCATCCTTTTCCTCCACAGTACCATTTACCGCAGATTACTCTCTAGGTTGTCTCTTTTTAAAAAAAAAAAAAAAAAAAAAAAATTATTTTCTATAAAATTTGTTTATTAGAGAAATAAGGCTCTAAAAAGCAAGACTTAGCCCAGTGGGAATTGGTGAGCAACATGGAAAATATTTACACTCCGAAGCTCAGAAACATGAAGATCACATTTCTGGTATTAATACGCATAAGAGAGGGAAAATAATGGAGGTAAAACACGCTCTTGTGCCCCTGTTACAAAGCGCTGCCGTTTTCACAAGCTGCTGTGACACCGAGCAGGATCTGTGCCAGGGTTGAGCCGTGCTCCGTTGTGCTTACCTTGTTTATAGCTTTTCACACTACGAGGCACACTCCTGCTACGAGAGTTTCTCCCAAAGATGTATTTTAGTGTCTGCTTCGTTTTTTGGGGAGAAATCAAGTCATTCCATCTTCTGTGCTGCCTTTGTCCCCGAGGTCTCCCAGCGATGGGGTGTTCCCTAAGCGGTTCCCGCTGCGGCCGCAGCATCCCCAGCAGAAGTGACTTCCTCCCCATGAACCCCCGGAGGGACCAGAGCCTTCCCTTCCCTGGGACACGTGCGGGGGCTGCTGAGGGCCATCCTCGGGCATTTCCTCAAGATTTACAGCATCCTCTGCGCATCTCGCTCCTCTTTTCTTGTGCAGGAGCTTTGTGGCTGGGTGGGGTGGCTTTTCTCAACTGGAAGTACTGTAACCCTCTTTGGTGGTGGGATGCAGTACCTAAGCAATGGGGATGTTCTTTACGTCTCCTCGAGTTGCCTTATTTTATAGAATATATATTTAAGGAAAAAAAAAAAAAAAAGTAAGATGTGTATTTTTAAAAGTTTGGAAAAAGGAAAAGCGCTGAAGTTTAGCATTGACTTTTGGGAACTCTGCAGGAGGCTGCTGGCGTTCACAGAGGGTGCTGCGGGCTGCCATGGGTGGCTCGGCAGGAGGGTAGAGAAGCTGTCACTCCCCGACCCCTGGGCAAGCTTTTGCTGCTGAAATGTCACTGTTTGTATTTTTGCTTGGAGAGCAGCGCTGCAGCAGGGGAGGGGGAGCTGGCTGGCGTTTTCAGGGATGCACGGGCTCCACACGTGAAACTTTAGCACATCCCTGGGAATCTTTTATCACCCGCATCCTCGCAGCGTCAGAGGAGCCCCCGGTGTCTGTTCTCTGGAGGCAGTTTTTCCCTGGGACTCTCCTGATGATGGAGCCAGAAGCCGCTGGGCATTTGCCCACCTGCTGGCCCCCTGCCCGTGGGTGAAAGCCACGCTGCGGCCGTGGCAGGAGAGGGCTCCTCATCCCGCCCGGGTGGGAAATTCCCAGGGTGGGAGCAGAGGGACCCTTGGGTTTCACCGCTGTCCTCGGGGGCCTTTCCATCTCCCCCCCTGGAGCTCCTGCACTGGGAGGAGGCAAATCTTCCACCCTGCAATGAAATCCTGTTTGGATTTTGGATTTGGTTTTGGATTTTCCCATGACCCTGGGACAGAGGTCTGGGCCGGTTTTGAAGACAAATCTGGAAATAGCCAAAACGTGCGCGCTCTTTTCTTCCTGACAGCGTTGGGCAGGAGAGGAGCAGACGATGGGGGACAGGAGGGGACTTTTTTAGGCTTTAAAAGCAGCCTGGCCGTGGTGGGTGGCCGAGTGCTGGGCAGGGGGGGCTGCTCCCTGCTTTCCCTTGCTGAGCTCTTGCGTCTCGTCCTTCCCCGCTGCAAAACCGCCTCCTGGTGCAGCGCCCAGCAGCAGGACGGACGTTTTTGCCCCAGGAGAGCCACCCAAGCGTTTGCTTTAAAGACTTTGAGCCCTGTGGTAGATGTAGAAATCCCGTGACTCTGCATGCATCGAGCCCTTGGGATAGATTTTTCTACGAGAGTTGTCGTACGGTGCATTTTCATAGACCAAATACCAGCAGGGCTGAGGTCCCGGAGCCATACGTGTCCCTCGCCTTTCCTCCCCGGCCGCGCTCCCCTTTGGCACTTTACTGTGAACCTCGAGCCTTTTCTAAAAACCCACAGCAATTTTCTACCGACCCAAAATACTGTGTGTGTGGTGGCAGGAGGCTGCCCCGGCCCGCGGGGCGCCGCTGCTGTGTCACGCCGAGTTTTTCCTCCTGGAGTTTCATCCCGGCGAATCGCTGCAGCTGTGTTACTGCTCGAAAGATGGAAATAAATTTTTTTTTTTTTTTTTCCTCCTGCTTAACCCTGTGCCCTCAGCATCTGTGTGTGAGTTCAACCCCGTCACCGCTGAAAGCCAGGCTCTGTGTGAGCCCTTGCCCTGCCCTGAAGCCGTGGGACAGGTGGGACCCCCTGCAGGTAGCAGCTCATTTTGGACCCAGGTTTTCTTTGTAGGAGCCAGTGAGGAGGGGGAAGAGGAGGAGGAGGGGGGGGAGAGGGGGAAGAAGAGGGGTCAGAGCATCCCTACTTGATCATGGCAGAATATCCCTACGTAAAATGAGCTCCTCCCAGCTTTTGGGTTTGGGCACAATCCCTGTCTTCTAACTCCTTTATTTGATATAATCCAAGTTCTCAGTAAAAAAGCCGTTTCTGACAGGGCGGATGAAGCCCTCCCATCCTTGTTGCACGGGAAGCAGTCTTTATTTTCCTTTATTTTCCCGCTGAAAGTAACGGAGAGCACTGGGCACAGCAAAGCTCTGGCTTCTGCCTGTGCCCCGTGTCATCCATCCCATGTGTTTCGGTCGAGGGAATCAGAAGCCATAAGCTGAAGTGCCTCTGCCCACCACTACCTGCTTGCAGATTCCATAATTTTTTGCTGCCGGGAGGTGAGAAACCAGAGACACGGCTGCCCCTTGGCCTCGGCATCGCGGGGGAAGGAGCCAAACCCAGCGGGAGGAGTGTGGGTGATGCCAGGGTTTCGGGGTCCTGGCAATCGGGAGGCAGAGGAAGGATGTGTTGGCTCCGTGCGAGGGTGCAAGGGCAGATAAATGTCGGGAGGAAAAAAAGAGCTACGTAAGCTGGAAAATGATCTCAGTTTAAAAAACAAAAGTTTGGAGGTCAGAAAGCAGAGGAATCCGTGAGGAGTGCCAAAATCAAGCTGAGACCAAAGCCCTGACTGCCCTCAGGGGAGCTGGGGTGGCACAAGGGTTGGTCTCCATGTCCCTACAGCCACAGCACCCCCCGGGGTGCCACTGGCCACCCCAAAGAGGGGGGACACACACCCCCAAACCCAGCACAGCTGGGGACAGAAGAAAAGCACCCTGACCCCTGCAAAGCAGCATGTCCCTGCGAGGCTGCACAACATTTTTTCGAATTTCCAAAAGCATTACAATTCCCGCTTTTTGTATTTATATACATTGTGCAGGATCGATCCCCTTCACCTAAAGTTTGCTGCAGATGATTCTTTATTTGCTTTCTGCCCTCCGCGCTGCTTATTTACACCCCTGTTAACTTGAACTTGTCCTGTGGCCTGTCTGCCCCCCCTGGGGACCTGCCCCTTGAACTCCTCCATCCTTTCCCCACCAGCCCTTACACTCCTCCGCATCCCCCCGGGAGCTGCCCCGGGAGATTAAAGCTTCTGGGATGCTCCGATACGGTGGGGATGGGGGATACCCAAGGAGGAGAACGGGAATTACTGGTGACTGCTTGGAAAAAACAGCACTGATGGCTCATAACCCCCTCGCCTCTGTAGTTAAAGGTTTTGGGGCAATTAATAGCATGTTTATAGCATCAGCGCTAGCCTTCCTGGCCAGCTGGGGAAGCGCCTGGGCCAGCACGCCGCCCTCCTTCCCAGCTCTGCAAAGCTTTGACGCGCTGCATCCCTGCCGAGTCCATCCGAAGGATTTAACCTTCTCCATAAAGGGAAAAAAAAAAAAAATCGGGAAAAAAAACGAGGGAAAAAAAAAAAAAAAGCAGCTTGCCTAGGTTTGCACTTGCTGGCTCAGCCCTACAGGCTCCAGATCCCACTCCATGCCACATTTTAGAAGATGTGATATGTCTGCCTCCATCCTCATCCTTCCCTGAGTCCCTGTAATCCCAAATATAACCCCCGGCGCGCGCAGTTTCCCGGGCGGCAGCGCCCCAAGCCCATGGCCCTCCTCGCCCCGTGACCCGGGAGAGCCGCCGCCGGATGACGAGGGGACACCGGTGGAGCGGGAGCGCAGCCGGCCTCCCCGCCGCCCTGCCGCAGGAGCCCCGAGAGGAGGATGCGGGGATCTGAGGGGCAAGGTAAGGAAAACTCAGCCGATGGCTGGGAGGAAGGAGCCAGAGAGGGTGCCCGAGGAAAAGGGGGACGTTGTTTGCGGCAGGTTGGCGCTGAGTAAGCAGCGGGAAGGCACGTTTGGATGCCGCAGCTGGGGAAAAAAGCAAAATCATCATCACCCTCATCATCCTCATCCTCCTCCTGCTTCAAAGCCTTGTTATATAATGGGTTGGAGGGAAGGTGTTGGGCGGAAAACTGCTTCTCCCGGCGGCGTTGGAGCATACTGGTGTCTGAGGGCAAGTGGAGGGGCTGGGATTTAGCCCCGTAGCCCTGGGCACACAGGGGCTGAGAACCTCCCGCGCTGGGTACCCCGATAACTCCACGCGGAATACGAGCAGCTCTTCTTCTCGCACCCCTCCCTCCCTCCCCCCCCACCCCCCAAAAAAAAAAAAAAAAGTGTTGGTGTGTTTTCAGGCTGTTTGGGCACGTTGCCTTCAGGGATGAAAAAAAAACGAAGGGATTTTCAGGCTTTAAATAATAATTGTGGCTTCCACCTGAGCGTAGCTGTGCTTCCGACAGGCAGGGTCATTGGGTGGGTGTATAAATGCTGCTCTGAAATTCCAATAGCCAGCTTTTTGCTGCGTATCCGCTGGGAAGCTGACCTTCAAACCCCCCCACCCCCCCGTTTTTCTTATGCTGAGACAGACACAGAGCTGCACTCCCTTTAAAGAACCCGACTTCAGGCCAGAAAAGAGAGGGGAAAAAACCCCAAATCTATATTTTTGCGTTTGCTTCAGCCCTGCTGAGGCAGCCCCAGCCGGGTGCTGCGGGAGGGGGCGGCAGGGGCCGGGGGGGGGGGGCTGCCTGCTCCCCGCCCTCCCTCTGCTCCAGGTAGGTCTGCATCCCCCTCAGCATCCCCTCGGGAGCACCGCAGCTGTAAAATCAGGATATATTTCATGTTTTGCTGGTGCGTCGGTGGCTGTGGTTATTACAGCCTTATTTTGGCTACTGCCAAGGAGAGGAGGAGGGGGGGGAGGAGGAGGAGGAGGAGGAGGAGGAGGAGGCAAGGAACATTTTGGACAGGTCCCCAGGACTGCAAACTACAGACTTTAGTCACCTTCGGCGTTTAGACCAGGGCCTCCATCTTCTGATAGCCCTTCAAGCGTGGATTTCTCTTAGTCATAGCCTTCCGCGAGGAAAAAAATAAATTTAAAAAAAAAAAATTTTTTTTTAAAAAAAATAATAAAATAAATCAGCGTACCAAGTAATTCCAATGGCACAGGCAGCGTGCAGGCGAGCTGGGCTGCACTATATTTAGCCAGCCCTGACACAGGCGGCGTGTTTATGATCCCAGAAAGGCTCCCAGCCTGGAGGAGGAAGAGGAAGGTGGATGCAGCCTTTCGGAGCGGCCGCAGCCTTTAAGGAGGAACCGCAGTTTCGTGTCCTTGAGGGGCTGGGGCTTTTCCTGCCCGCACCAAGGTTTTAATTGCTGACCCCACTAATCCTCCTCGCTCGGCGGCTTTGCCCCGGCTGCACATTAATCCTGGCGGGGCCTCCCGCTGCATTCCCCACCCCCCCACCCCCCCCCCCCGGCCACCGAAGCTGGATTTTTGGGGCAGGATTTGCTAAAATCCACCTCGCTTGGCTGCAAAAATATGGTGGCAGCCCCCCCCCCAGGGAGAGTGTGAGCGTGGGAAAAGGGGATGGCTGGAGCATCGTGGTTTGGTGGAGGTGTGGCGCCCGGGTTTCGGGATCAAAATTGGGCTATTGGGGGGCTTGGGGCTCGTGCCACGGGGTGGTGTTTTACCTCCCACCCCCAGGATGCAGGAAGGGATATAGCCCCAGCACCTCTAACGGATGGCTGGTCCCAAAGGGGGGTGCCTTGCTCCTCTCCCGGGATGCTCCGGAGACGGGGTGATGGATGAAACCGCTGCGGAGCTGCTCAGGGGGAGCCTGGCTTTTGCTGGGTGTGTGGTGTCCCACAGCACTTGGGTTTGGGGAGGAAAAATCTCCGGCTGCTGGGAACACGGTCTGGAAATCCCAGCGGCGACTGGACCGGATTGAGGTACTTTAATTTCCATCCACCATAAAAAATTAGATTATAGAGGCTTTTCCAGGGGCGGATAAAGCAGTCGTGGGAAGCTCTGAACATTAAAATGCTATAAATATTACTTTTTATTATTTATACTAAATTATAAATAATATTTTATGAACTTTTACATTAGTTTACATTGCAATAGTGTATGAGGCCCTGTTTTGATAAGTGCTATAAACAACAAAGGGATTTCTTTCTCCTGAATAAGTTCTTGTCTTCAGTAACCAGAAGTAATAAGGATGGGAAATGGTACCTCTTCCATCCCTGAATCATGGCTGGGAGGCAGAGAGAGGGACAAACTGGGGGTGCAGAACAAAATCTGTGCAGGCAGACTGAGACGAGGCCAGGATTTTCTCCAAATCCTCTGGAAATAGGTTTTTGCCGTGCAGGAAACTTGTGAAGTTTATTCCCTTCCCCAGGCTCTGTTTTGAAGTAGGAAAAAAAAAAAAAAAAGACCCAAGCACTTCAATTTCTTTTCCAAATAATAGTTTTCATGGAAAACTTTACAGAAGGAGTAATTTGCTTTCTAGCTAGCCCAGGTTCCTCTGGGGTACGATGTCTGTGCTCAGGTCTCTGCCCCGGCACGGGGGAGTTGTGAGGATGGGGGCAGGCTCTCTGGCTCTGCACACATTTACTCCTGGCATTAATTTTTCCACCCCGACGGATTTTTTTTCCTATTTTTTTTTTTCTTCAAGGTATTTAAGCTGAAACGCTTCCACGCAAAACTCCCAGCCTGGGAGCCACATGGCATAATTATTTTAAAGCCCACGTGGTATGGAGGGGCTCCTGCAATATTACCTTTCTGAGTTAACATACGTGATGATAAATTCTTTCCTGCCCTAAATGGCACTGAAAACCCCAGGTGGATCTGAGTGGAGCTGTGTTTCCCTCAGCCCCATCGCCTGCCCCCTGCTCTCAGCCCCGGGGAGAGCATCCCACGGCGCGGAGCAGCTCTCGCTGAGCTCTTAGGGCAGCTCAGGAGGCATCCCTGGCAGAGGAAGATTGCTCTGAATCCTTTCTGCTGAGTCAAGCACGCCTCATCTGGATGGCCACCGAGCTTTTCTATCGCCTGGCATCTCGAAGGCATCCCAGGGATGCATTCCCAGACAAGCGACCCAGCTGGGGGAATCCACAAAAGGCTGATTCGGTCAGTCTTGTAGGAAGACCAAAGTGGGGTTTGTTACCTTTCGTGGTGCAACTGGGCCACCAGGAGATGGCTGAGGGCTTTCACACCCAGCCCTGCTCCCTGGAATGTCACCGAGGACCAGACTTCTGGCTCCTGCACCACCGAGCTTACAGCCTGCATCCGAAGTCAGGATGATCCGCTGGCAGCCGTTCCCACCCCGATGCAACCGGGTGTCTCTCCCCTTGAATTTCATCCAAGCTATTCTTCCAAAACTGCAGAGAGCCCTGCAGATGGAAAACAGCATCGTGGGAGAGAGCAAGCACAGCCCTATAGCGTCTGCTGGAGTATTACTTTGCAACGATGAGCAGTTACAAATCTGAACCCAACCTGCAGCAGTTCGGTGGGATGCAGGACCTGTAAGTCAGCAGATACTCTAAGCTGAGACAGACACCATTTTTTAAGGTTTTATACAGCAGCCACAACAACAAAGCTCTAATAATATAATTTTTCCTATCAGTATTAGATCAAAAATGCGCTACCACAATCTGCAAGAAGGCAGAATGGCTTTAATGGGGATGTGTTGGGTTTCTGGCAAACCCTCCTGGTGCCATCAGGCCCACCTGCCTTCCTCCTACCCTTCATCAGCTGGACCTCACTTACGTATTCACCCAAGAGCAACCATCTCTTTGGAGCTTGGAGTGAGGACACTCACCCTCTGGCTCGTTCTCCCGAAGGAAACCCCCATCCCATCCACCCTAGAATGACGTAGGGATGGGAGCGGGCAAGATGGGCAACAGCCATTGGCAAGGGTGGTGGTCCCTTCTGTTTTCATGGAAAGACTCACTGCATCGAGGGGTCCTTGGTCGGAGCTACCTGAGAGCCACGACCTGACTATTTTCATTCTATTATGGGTTGCTGGAGTCCAACCGACTCCGGGCCCACCTCTGTCCTGGGGAATGAACGCAGAACTTCTCTCGCTGCTGATGGAAATGCTCGTGTGTTTCTGAACTCGTGCCTTTCATTCTAACGGGGGTTACACGTAGACATATTTTGCAGGCTTGCAAACAGGCTTCAGGAGGGCTATGCCCAGATTTTTCTTGGTATTTAGCCACTACAGCGAATGAGCAATGATGAATGGGCACCAGTTAGGCAGCAAAATATCTGCTTTTTACCTAAATATCTGATTTTGGCCTGAAGGAAGTGTATGAATGGCTGTACAGCCTCCAATTTTCTAAGTTTGCAGGCTGGAGACTTCCTGAGCTACCAGTGATGCGCTCCTATTTAATGGCCCCTTATAGATTTGTTTTTCCCATACATTTCTCCACCCTTTTGGTGAAGCACGTACGTTTTTAGCATCTACAACAGCCTTTGGCAACAGCTCCACGGCTCGGCATTGCCAAGGAGCCAGTCAATTCCTTAAATACTCCGAAACAAAGTCTCGGGCTGGAATGAGTAAATTGTGCATCATCCCTGACAGCACTTTAGCAAGGCTGAAAGGCAGGAGATAAAAAATATGCAGACCCAGCAATACGGTTAATGGTGTGTGCCATCACGGAGAGGAAAGGATGGGAAAGAAGATAATAACAGAGTCAAACACTAGTCACATCCCAGTGTCACTGGAAAACAAAATAATAATACAGAGCTGTGCAGGCTGAGTGGTGTGCCCAGATTGACTTGGCAGGTAAGCAAAGCCAGCAGAGCCTTGCCGAGGTTCCTGACAGCACGCGGTGAAACTGTCCCGCTCACAGCATCACAGAATGCTATGGGGCTGGAAGGGACCTCTGGAGATCATCTCCTCCAAACCCCTGCCAGAGCAGGGCCACCCAGAGCAGGTCCCACAGGAACGTGTCCAGGTG
>JAOQGH010000004.1:32145379-32162835 GCA_025769975.1 Gallinago jamesoni
TGGGTGGCCCTGCTCTGGCAGGGGGTTGGAGGAGATGATCTCCAGAGGTCCCTTCCAACCCCATAGCATTCTGTGATAATGGAATAGATGTTTTGGAGTCTTTCCTTAAATGTGATAGAGCTCAGCTGTCCAGAAGAGAGCTATGTGCTGGGAGGAATGGTGAGGCAGGATTGGCTTCAGGGTGCTGAGATTGTGCTCTTAAATGTAGTTGACAAATGAAGCGCTCGGATCTAAGCACCATCGATTATTGCTGGATGCAAAGGAGCCACCTGCCTGGAGACTTCCATTTAGAAAAACCTGCCACCCCCCTCCTTGAAATGGGGGTTTAAACTCTTCCAGTAGTGTCTGCAAATCGACTTGTAATCCCTTGAAAGATGAAGTGCTGAGCATGGAAGATGAGCTCAGTGTGGGGAGCTGCAGGGGCTGGGGATGCTGAGGGTGCCCAGGCATGTGGGGACTCTCCTCTGCCTGGGTCAGTTTGGCTGCCCATCCAATTTTTGCACATATATATCCCTCCATACGTGACGTACCTATATGAGGATGCTCTAATCACGTTGTGGTAGGGATGCCTGCACCAGGGCTGCTGCTCCTCTCCTCCATGGGCTGTTGTGCCACGCCGAGGTGAAGCCCATCAGTAGGGTGATGGGACCACAGCAGCTTGGCTTTGATATCCCTTAGTGCTGGTGTGAAATCCTGTCCCGTGTTACACAGGCTTTGCTGGGAGAGCTGCGTGTGGGAGAACGTGAGCTGAGGGGGGGGGAGGGAGGCAGAAGCACAAATAGTATCATTTTTTGCTGAGTGTTCCTCGAAAACAATTCGGGCTTTGTTGCTGAAGCCACAACAACAGCAGCTCAACTTCTTTCAGTTAAAGGGGACCTTTAAAAGGGCCCTTTCTGCCAAAGGGCAGGGCAGCCTCCACCGCGTCCCTCGCTCCCCTTGCACGCCGTGCCCTGGTAATAGTGGGGGGAGAGGAGCAAACAACTCCCCCTGGAATACTTCCCCGAAAGGGAAAAGGCTGTAGGAAGTGGCTAAAAATTTCCAGAATTGTGGGATCTGGGATGTGTATGCAGCAGCTAAGAAGTTGGGGTTTTTTTTTATCATGGTGTCAGGCCCTCGTGCTACCAGAGAGAGAGAATGCAGGGGAATATTTAACGCTCCCAAACTAACACCCTTGTTTTGGGAGAGTGGGAGATGAAGGCTTTAATGCCTTTCTAGAGAAGAACAATGGTGAGGAACAGGGAAGGTCGGGCTCTTTCCTTATTCCATCTCTAAAGAAAGCACAGGCAGTAGCTCTCCGAGAAGAAAAAAAAAAAAAAAAATATTAAAAAATAGACTAGTTTGACATTGAAGATACTATTACAGATAGTCTGGGCAGACCGAGGTAAACCTGCTTCCTTTCCTATGGTTTCATGTCTGCTTTTTGTCTGCCCTTTGCAGGCAAAAAGGGTCTTTCTGCTCTTGCTAAGTAACCCATGGAACGCAGTGCTTGACTACCCCATCTGCAATTTCTAGACGTCTTGCTTTCACCTCCCCGCTCTCAAGCTAAGTATTGCTTCATCGGCATAAATATTCAGGCTGACACAGTCTTAAATGCCTTTTAAATGTCGGCTTATTTCCCCCTTAATTCTCCGGAGAGCTGGAATTCATGCCCTGTGGTTTGCAGGGTTTGTGGGTTGCCTGGGGAGGCTGTTGCTCAGGGACCACCCCCACCCTCCCACCCCAGGCAGACAAGGGCCATGATGGGCAGATCTTGCAGGGAAAGCTTCCAAATTGGGAATTTCTTGCTTGTCCCAACTAGTGAGCATCTCTATCAGGTGCGGGAGTGTGGACCTCTCTCCTGATGGCCCCTCTGTGGTCCCTTGTGAAACCTCCGGCTGTGTGTGATGGTGGCTGGTCCCAAAATATCCCCCATCGTGCAAGATCACCCTTGCTTCATTCACCCATTTCTGGCCCCAAAACCCAGTCTTTCAAGCTGGACTGGTGTAAGCATCTTTGCTTTTGAGACTAGGCACAGGCACTGCTTGTGGGACTGCAGCAAGAGGGGTTGAGGAGAGTGGTCCTTCATGGGAGTACAGGACCTAGTCTCCTTACGGACACAGCGTGGTTTCTTTCTCTGTCCATGTACAGAAGAAGAGTCTCTGAGTTTGCCCAAATGTACCCTTGTGGTTTTGCTCTACTAAGAGAAGACAGATGATAATGGGCCTCTTCTGACATAATTGATGAGTATCAGTCTCTCCTCAAGCTCTCAACACCCAAAAGCTGTCCTAAAGCATTTCATGTTGCTCTGGCACAAAGCCTGTGCCGTTGGTGAGAAGGTCATGGTGGGACAGCAGGCGGAGAAGCCATGCTCAGCCATTTCTGTACAGGAGTCCATCCTTCTCAACTTCCCTGGTGATAAGTGTTCTCCTCCAAAGCTTTGTACCCGGTTTGGTGGGACATGTCTCTAGGGACTGCACTGTCTCGACAGTCTCTGCCGTGGGAGAAGTTCTCCTGCGCCGCACATCCTTTTTCTGGTACTTTGTAAAATTAACTAGAGAGCAAGAAGAGAGCTTAAGTGCTCTAATTAAGAGTTCTACGCTCTCCAGCTTCCATCCTGCACAGAACAAGGCCAGTGCTGTCAGCAGAGGCTCCTGCAGTTGTAATCTGTCCAGAGAAATCCCACCTTCCAGCTGAAGATGGGAAAGGGCTGTGACAGGAAGGCTACTGTATGAGATATTTTAGTTTGGGAAGGAGATGCAGCAGGTTGTGGCTGTGCTTGGTGGAGGTTTATTCTGAATGCAGAACAGTCTCTTCTCAGGGCAAGTACCTTCAGCCAGAACAAATAGAGGCTTCACCTTCTCAATCATTTCTGTCACGCTGCTCCATCGACTCAAAGCGCTTCACTGAGGAGGTCATCGTTGCCATCACCAAACAGAGCTGCTCGAGGAGAGCCATCCCAGGCACGCTTTGTGGCACAGGCACAGCAGTGAAACCGCTACATTAAAAGTTCCTTTATTAGGAAATGAAAAGGTGAGTGAGGGATCCCTCTGAAACCTGTGCTACAAACACAGGTCAGAAGCATGTCTCTGAAGCTCACTAAGCCTTTTGGGGAATATCCCAAAACTGGGTTAATGAAGAATTCTTACCACGGAAGGAACAAGATGCATCCCTTATACACAGAGACTAATTCTCCATAATGAGACTTCTAGACAGCAGCTCCAGCCCATGGTCAATGTTACCTGAACTGTCGTGTGACAACGTCCCGAAAACTGGGATCCAAGCCACTGGTGGGCTCCTGCCTTGCTCACTTGCAGCACAATATTTCTGCTCAGACAAGCTGGCGAGCTTCTGTTGCTGCTGTACCAGAAGATGCTTCTGGGGCTTGTGTGGGACCTATGGGTGTTAATTTTGGCTTTGGCTGCAGCAAATGTGCACATGGGCTGCAGTTCCTGGTGGGATGGAGGGAGCGTCATGTGCCCCAGGTGCTGACTTTTAATACAAAATGTGCCTTTTGCTGTTGTGCTAAGGGAGAGAACTGTTTCTTGCTTCAGGGTTTACCACCTGACCATGGTAGGAAGATCTTTCTGACCAGGGAAATGCCATTATGCTGCTAACTCAATATCCTGCCCAAGCTCATGGTGATCACCTTATCTGCACACAGAAACCTGAACCTCCTTCCTACCGGGCTCCGAGAGGGAGCAATGATGGGCTCATCCCTTCAGACTCAGCCAGTGTCCTTGGTCCTTCTTCTACCACAAGAATAGGTCGTAGTTCTCTGCCAACGTCCTTGAGGGAAAACTCAACTGCTCATTTTTCAGTGCTTATATATTCAAGAAAAGCAAACCTATGAAGACAGCTTCTTCTGAACGTGGTTCAAGGATGTGCGATGGCTGCAGTAGGTGATGCTGGGCCAGGTGGTGACTTCCACAGGAGATGTGTAGGATGTGGGGCTCAGCCCTCACTGTCCTGGTGTCCCATTCCAGCAGCTGTTGCATGTAGCCCAGGGAACCGCAGAAGTCCTTTGGGAAGGTCTGCAGTAGCTCTGAAGATCTCCATTTGCAAGAGGGACTTAGCACAAAAATGTTTCATTCAGCAAAAAATGCAGGGGCAGGCTACCTTTTCTTTAATCAATTTTTTTTTTTGGCTGCTCTTGTGGATTTCTGTGTACATTGTCAGGTTTGTGTGTTAATGCATTAACCTTTTGCGCTCCTAGATATATCTCTGTGCTTTGTAGGAGACGCTGCCTGGCAGAGGGGCCTTTGAATGTGTTTGGTTTGTTCTTCTACGAACGGTCTGTGGGGACTGTATCATTCCCAGTCACTGTGAAAGCCTGTCTTGGTCAGGATGCTGCTCGGAGCCAGTGACTAAAAGATACCCCAGCAAATCACTGCACCTGGTGTAACCCCAAGGGTTGTCAGCTTCCCCAGTAGCTTCACGATAGCTCAGGAATGCTTGCCTCATGCTAAATCTTAACCAAGAGCACAAAACTAGTGTTTAAGTAGCACCAGCTTGTGTTTCTGCATTAACCATCTCTTCTGTCTCTCTGTTTTAGTGTATGTTGTAAACTTGGAATTAATTGCTGCTGCTTCTTTTAGAAATATAGCTAAATTCTCATTGTCTCTCTGTTTCTCCTTCCCCTCCTGCCTCAGGTTGATTTCTAAATATTCTAGGTCTCCCCTGCTCTTAAAGCCTTTCTGTTGCTCTCCTACAGCATTTCCAAGAATAAAATCTGTCCGGTACCATTGGTCCTCTGATCCCTTTGCCCCACCTTCCTTGTTCCAAGATACCACCTTTCTACCATCGTTTTTTTTAAAAGTTGACCAGCAGAACTGAAAGTATCTTTTGAACATTATCTCCTCCTTCCACCCCAGCTCTCCTGGCACAGAGTAATACTGAAGTAAAGGTTTTGAAGAGAGATCAAACACGGATTCCATACTTGGAAGCCAACAAGCTACTTTGATTTTTTTTTTTTCTTTCTCTCTTGTTTATTTTGTTGGGTTTTTTTTTTTAATCATACTTGAAGTAGGTACTTGCAAGTGGTTTGGCAAAAGAAATATTCCTGTGCCTTGAGAAGGCATCTTCTGTTCTGAAGCTGGCAGAGTGCAGGGGCGAAGAGATGGCCTCTGGTTTTACTGGTCAAGCACATGGATCATGTGCGTGTGGATCACGACCACATCAGAGTGCATTAAGCACCCTCTGTGCACAGGGGGAATTAACAGCATCATTTTGCCAGTGGAGTCTCCAGCTTAAAGATAGATATAATATCTATTGATAGCTCACTCAGCTCCAGGCTTGAGAGTGTGAATGCCATTTAGATGGGTTTGGAAATCTACATGTTAAATCAGTAGGAGCTTTTCTAGATATAGGGTTTTTTTTTCATGTTTCTTAATAGTCTGAATGTGTGTAGAATATTTCTTTTGGTAAAGATGATTGTGAGCAATATTTCAGTAGTATGTAGCTAACACTACTCGCAGATGTGCTATAGAACCAGAGAAGTGATAGCTGTAAAGTCTATTTGTAAAACATATAACAAGCACTGGCAATGGCACCAGC
Source organism: Gallinago jamesoni (assembly GCA_025769975.1). Lineage (NCBI taxonomy): Eukaryota > Metazoa > Chordata > Aves > Charadriiformes > Scolopacidae > Gallinago > Gallinago jamesoni. The sequence goes on from JAOQGH010000004.1 coordinate 32,150,912, forward strand.
CTGCCTTAACCACGATAAATCTTCCCCGTTTCTGGGTGCTGGAGTAACTAATAACAACCAGCACGTTCATTTTACAAAGCAGCTGTCCCGTGGCTCTACAGCAGGACAAATATTCTCAGAATTTCCGTGTGTTCTGGGAAAGGCAACTCTTAGTGGATGCCAATTTGATTATGAACCTACCTGAGAGAGAGGCATGCATTTACATAGGTTGCCTGTTGCTTAATTTGCTATGCTAGGGCATCTAGGATTTCTGACTAATCAGACGTAATAAGGTACCAAATGTATAATTACAGAAATGCAATTAAAGTTTTGCGAAGATCGCAATAGTTGAGGCCTAGTGAACAGAAAGCAATTTAAGTAAGCAAGAGTTTATAGCTAATAAGCAGTTAAAATCAAATTTTACTAGGTTTGTGTCTAATAACTCGATTCTGCAATAACACAAACCCCCATTTACTCAAGTCTACATCCAATTTATTATACCTAACTTTTCTGAGAATGAATGATGCTATTAACACAGCGTTGTGATAAGGCAATGCAATAGTTATTATAATTGCCAAATGCGAGCACTTGAAGTGTAAGGCCACGTCACAGTCCATCAAAATAACACTTCAGATGGCTTTTGCTCTATGTTAGTCTCCTGTTGACTTTGCAACTTTGTGCTGTATCAAGCTGTGAAGGAAAATCTTACCGAGGGGGTCAGCCCTGCTCTTCTGTAGCCTTAGCAATGTGCTGAGTCCTGCCCTAAGGCACAAACATACAAATACCCAAAAAGGTTTTCATTCTCAGCTGGGAAGTTTAATTCCTGAACTTTCTTCTGTTCTTGCCAAAACTCAAATTTTATCATCTTCTGCCAGGGCAAATCGAACTGAACCCTTAAGTGACTTAAAATCACTCTGACTTCCCCTATATCCCTAGAAATGGATAGCCATAAGACAGTCTCTGGTCACCTGGCTGCAGTCAAACTGGCAGCTGTGACAGTTGAGCTCTCATATATACACGTGCCTTTTTCTTACCCCTGTGGAGGTGGTTGTTGACTTGGTCTTGGTTGTGACCAGCAAACTAGCTGCTTGCTGCAGAGCTGGTCTTGCTCTGGGTTGGGTTGAGAGGTGAAGGAGCTTGTGTGGTGGTTGTCCATACTGTACTGATACTCAACAGCCAACCTACATACAACGCTGAGAGTTGATGATGGTTTCTGAGCCCAGGTGGCAAGAGCATGCTCTCTCATATCTGGAAAATCATGACTTTAAAACTACTTTTAGCCTCTACTTGACATGCAACAGCTCTCATGAATGTTCAGTCTGAATAGAGGAGCAGGTGTGTTGGATCTGGGGATTTCTTCCAAATGAGTGATGTTGGCTTTGGCTTTGTACTTGAAGGTGCCTCATCACCAGACATGGAGTCCAGCTACGGGGGAGGCTTGCTGGATATGGTGAAAGGAGGAGCAGGGAGACTCTTCAGCAATTTGAAGGATAACCTGAAGGACACCCTGAAAGATACATCTTCAAAGGTCATGCAATCTGTTGCCAGGTACAGTACAGCTGAAGCTGCCTAATGCAGGTAAAACCACTGGCTGTGAAGTGCTGAGCTGCCACCTTAAGTAGCACAGCCCAACTTCCCACTAACCTCGAGCAGGAAGGAGGAGAAAATCACAAGTGACTTCTTTGATTGTCTCATAATGAATTGGTATTTGGCCTTAAGGAAGCTGGAAAACCAAAGTAAAAAAAAAAAAAAAATTTAGGCTTTGCAGTAAGTGAGCATCAACATCCTGAAATCTGGAAAGGCCCTGCCAGTGAAAGCGAAGCACTTGGGCTCTGTGGTGGAGACCATGGAGTGGTGGAGACCACCCCTGTGTAGTCCTTCTGCTCAGCCACCACTAAAATACTTTGTCACTGAAAATTGGCCCATCTTGCATGCCTTCCCTTAGCTGTGTGAGGAGACTTTTCTTGATGATTTAACTGTTCCCTTCACTGTAGCCACTTCTTGAAATGAAGAAAGCTGAGGTGACTTTGCTTTCATTACCTCCACTGGTGGTGTCCCCTGCGCTCAACACTCTACCTGCCTCCGAGCAATGTGGGCATTTATTCTACAATAAATGAAAGAAACTTAATGCAGGCAAGACCTCGGAGGCTTTGAGGGACGTGCAAAGTGCCAAACTACTAGAGACTTCTCCTGAAAGCTGGCACTGAAAATTAATGACAAAAGGGAAAAGGGACCTTTTTTGCAAGCTTCTGCATCCAGTTAATTGCGCATGTAGAAGGGGAGGCTGGGTCACTGTCTGCAGGAAGCTATTTGTACCCTCTTCATGAGGCATAATGATAAAGTACAAAGAATCCATTTTAAGATCTTTCTTTGCTTGTGTCAAAAGCAGATCTTTGCGGGAAAAGACTCTTCTGGTTCCTGTAATGGGCTGTTTCCTGTAAACGTGCACATAATGTCTGTCTCCTGCTTTGTTTTCTTTTAGTTACACCAAGGGGGAGCTAGATATTTCATACATTACCTCAAGAATCATAGGTAAGTGATGCTTAAGTATCAGATAAATAAAACCTGTCGTATCCCAGTGTCCAGAAGTCCATAATCGTGTTGTGGTGCATGCTCAGCCTGGCTGCTTCTTGTGTTTCCAGTGATGTCTTTTCCAGCTGAGGGTGTCGAGCTGGGATTCAGGAACCACATTGAAGACGTACGGACCTTTTTGGATTCCAGACATCCTGACCACTACACCGTCTTCAACTTGTCACCCAAGTATTATCGCAGTGCCAAGTTTCACAACCGAGTGAGTGTCTTTTGAGAACTTTAACAAGAACCTGGGGAAAGGGGCGTGAAGTCGTTTCTGTCTGTTCTGAGTGGCAGAATGCAAGAAGATGAAAATGGAATGATAGGCATTTCTAAGTCTCTGTGGTTGTTTCTGAGTTTTAGCTGATGCCTGGGACTGTGGGGATTAAAGAGCTGGAAAGCTGAGGGCGTAATGCTTGTGTTGGGACCTCGTGAGGGTACCCCAGGGGCCTCTGGCTCCTACGTAGCTGTTAGAACCTGCTGCAGAGAAATAAGGCATAAAACGAAAGTGCTTTGCAAGAAATTACCAACAGAGAGGGTAGGTTTCTTTCATGTAGAACAATCCTTCAGTTGTGCTTTAATCAAGTAGGAGCCCTTAGCTGGAGAAGCACAGGACTGGAAACAGGATCTAAGGGACGCTTTTGCTCTCCCACTAGTGTGTGGCTTTAAAGATCCACCTCCACTCTCTGCCCCAGTTTCCTTCTCTAAAACCAGAACAGCAGACAGGAGCATTGCAAGGCTCTGGTGCACTAATGGTTTTTAGAGGAAACCTCTATGAAATACTGCTGTTGGAACGCAAAAGTAGATCTAATCTTTCAGAAAACTTCTGGTTCTTTCCCTCTCCCACAAGGGAGCAATGATTTTTTTTTTTTTATTTTAAATTTATTTTTTTTAAAAGTTCTTATTTTCTATTGCCTGCAACGAAAAAGACAACAGCAGTTGCCAGGCTTAACCCTCAGTCGGGGTAGGCAAATCTCATGCTGTGTAAGCCTCGCTTCATTTTAATTTGAGGTATAGCTGAATATATCCTCAGCAATTGCTCTGATCGCCAGAAATCCCTCGCTCTCCCTTGCAGCAAATTTCTCAGTGGCAATCGGTAACCAGCTGTGACTTCAAATATGAGTAAATGAGTGGGAAAGACTAACTAAAAGATATTGAGGGCTCTGAATCTTCAGTTTCGCTTGGTTTTGGTGCATCACTGTTGCTGGTGGTGGGAGGGGGAAGATGGATCTACCGTTGAAAGCCCAGCATTGAACATCTGTTGGTGTATTGCTTGAACTGGCCATAACTCCTCCATTCCCCTGTGCTTTATCTCCTACCCTACCAGCAGCTTAGCTTTGTGTGTTGTTCTCAAAGCATGACTAGGTGCTTTGTAAGCTATTGCCTTGACATACACAAGAAGAAAATGATGCAGCTTTTAATAAAACATTGTAGCTTCGGGTTGTGGGCTAGGAAATACCGAGTCCAGGTATTTTTCAGGAAAATGGAATGTGCAGAACAGAATACATGAAATCAGATGAAACATGGAACAGTTATAAATATGAGGTTGAACTTCATCTATATTGGGAGAAATACTAATGGATTATCAAGGAGGTGAAATCATGCTAAGAGGATCCTCTGCTTTGGATGAGGATGCCAGCAGAGCAGTTTTGAGATACTTATTCTTTGATGTTAAACGTCTTTTAATTGTTATCATCTTTAAAATTTTTTGTTCCTACGATCAAAGTAGGTCACTTTGCCATGTAGAGGCACAGGCAGGAGATGACAGTTAATATCCTGCTGGGCCATTTTCCTGCCCTGATGTGGCTCCGTGGGTCATGAAAACCCAGATGTCCAGTCTAGTGAGGAGAAGAGGGGACTATGAACGGTAAAACGTGCTGCTGAAATCTGGTTGTGCTCTGTTCTCCCTGGTAGGAGAGGAGAGCTCACAGCTGCTCGAGGAGGTGTGAACAGTTTGAAAACATGTAACTCAAATATAATATTAAACAAAACCAAACTTCAAAGTCCTTGACGGGTCACATTCCTGGCTGTTGTTGCCCTAATGTTAAAGTAAAACAAGCACTGGTGCTTATTTCCGAAGCTCTAGAAGAATTCCTTTTACTTTTCCGTAAGTTTGTCCTTCATGAGTGGTGGTGAGGTTATGTTTGAAATAAATGCAGTGCTACACAGTGCGTATTTAATTTCCTAATTGTGAACCAGCAGGCAGATGTGTAATTATAGGCAAAGTAAACATATAATTATGGACTGTTGGGAGGTGTACGTTATTTACTTGAAAAGCGGTAATGGCTTTTCCAGATGCTTGGCGGTGTGCTGTAAGGAGGTCTGTTCAGGAGATCGTCACTGGTCATATTAATTCTAACAGCCCCTTGCAATCTGAATCGTGCTTTAGTGCTCCAATTTCAAGTGAATCTTCTGCCTCTAGAAGCCTGCTGCAAAAGAAAGTATTCGGGGTTGGGAGGAGAAGCCTTTAGTTTGATATAAAATAATTGGTGTGGCAACATAAAATAACTTATACATTATTTATGGCATCAGTACTCTGGCTGTGGTGAAACATTGAATAAGTGTTTATGATCCCTCTGTAATTCAGACTTTACAGTGGTCCCATAACTGCAGCAGTGCAGACCATGCCAGGTCCGTGGAACAGAAAGCTGATGCTGCACTGGGGGTTACCATGTAGTGAACCTTTGGGTGTTCTGTGCCCCCTCAGCCCTTCCTGAAAATGCAGAAAAAAAGGTAGAGGCAATGGAATATCAAGTGTATACAAGAGAAGGAATGAAATAAACTACAGGCCTGGAGCTGGCAGGGTATAGGGGATGAGGACAATGCTGTAGAGAGGGTAAAGAGGGAGTGGTTGCTCATGGCCTTCCAAAGCTTGAGCAGGGTTTGACTTGTTGGGTAGTTTCTATGAGGCAAAACCTGCACTTGCTCACCCAATGCGCAGCTGAATTTCAGGATATTGCAGAGAACAAAAACTTTCATGAGTCTAAAAAATGATTGGGCAAATATCTAATTAGATAGTGGATTAGGCAAAGCTCTCTCCCAAATGCTAAGCAGAGGTTCTCCAGCTGAGGAAGGCTGGGCAGTGGGATGGTTGGGCAGGGTTATGCAGAACTGCCTGCTCCCTCTGTCCCTGTGTCTTCTGGGTGTCATCGGAGCCGTGCTCCGAGACAAAACACAGCTTGGTAGTTCCCTGGTTTGAGTCAAAACTCCCATTTCTGCTAGGAGATGTTGTGCAGGTGTATGTGACAGAACCTTAAATACAAGTTTTATGAAACCTGGAGCGCTTCCTTCCTCTCAGAGATGAAACAGTCAGGTATGGAAATCATATGGCAAACCACCTCCTTCCTGCCCCCGGTTCTCATTAGGCAGGATCCAAATTGCAGCCGAGAGAAAGAACTGGTTCTTTGTCTGCGGACAAGCCTCGTGATGTTTCTCCTTTAAATTTCTTCTGGGCAGAAATGCCCTTTAAAAAAAGATATTTCAATTAAAACCAGATAAAATGGAGATGTCTGTAGAAAGCTATTTGATGTGCTGTTTGAGACTGCAAGGAGTGTTCTGGAGATAACAGTTATGACTCAGAACTAGTACATCGATGAATAGTAACTAGACATACTTTAGGATCTGTGGATTATTTCTTTTTTTTCAGCTCTAAGAAGTCATTCATTTTTCTGGCTCATATCTTAACTACACTCAGATATTACTACTTTTTAAACAGAATTTTCCCTTTGATTGATCTAATATCTGTCAAATAGGGCTTGAAAATCCTATGACACAAAATAGCTGAGACCAACAGATGATCAGTATCCTTTGAAAATCAGAGCTGTAGTTTATAGGGACAAGTTGTGCAAAGGCTTTGGAGTGGAAATCAATGTGCTGCGGCAAGACTGGAGTGTTATGAAAGGCCACTCGAGATAATCTGACTTGAAATGTAAAGTTTTAAAAACGTGTAGTCAGTGACAATGCATCAATATTATGTTATTTAATTGAGAATTGCCTTTTTGTTTGCCGCCTCATAACTCGCGAAGGTCACAGAGCAGAATTATGCATGAGAAGAGATGGAGTGGGTTTCGAGCACATAACTCTAGGTTGTAAAAGAGAAGTACGTTTCTTGGCAGGAAGCATTTGTGGAAGTGTGCCTTGCTTCATGCTCTCGGGAAGGTGCCTTGTGTTCACTCTGCCATTCCTGTAGGTCTCTGAATGCAGCTGGCCCGTGCGACAAGCTCCAAGTCTGCACAACCTCTACGCCGTCTGTAAGAACATGCACAACTGGCTACAGCAGAACCCCAAAAACGTCTGCGTCATCCACTGCATGGTAAGAACACCAGAAAGGAACCCTGTTTTCAGACCTATGAGTCATAAGTCATATTGCACGTCGCATGTCTGGAGTCTGTGTACAAGCACGGTGAAAATTTTTCAAAGAAAAAGAAATGGAATAAAATGGACCCCCATGAAAAGGGTCATCATCTTCCATGTGCAGCTACAGAGCTAAGCTGGAAGACCTAAAGTAGAAGCAGGAATGCAAAGCAAGAGAGGTGACAATTGTTGTAGTAGTGAATTGCTAGAGGTGATGAGTAGCAAAAAGGTAATGCCCAAAAGGGAGAGTTCTGGTTTTCTCCTGGAGCCTAAATTAAATCCAGGAGGCTGTCATCCCTGATCAGCATAAACTGGAAAGAAAGAGGAAATGACTGATCCCAAACTGCGCAGACCTTATTTGAGTCTGGCATTTCTTCCTCGCATAGCACAGCCAGGGCTACAGGATATAAACTCCATTCACATGGAGATGAAGACACACTTGATGCCTCTGGTCCTGGAAATCTAGCTCAAGAATTAAATTCCTTTACTGTCCTTTGGGCAGTGAATATCAGAATAATGCTGTAAAGGACAGGGAGTCCTTTTTAAAACGTTTTCTAAGGAGTCTACAGAAGCCCACTTAATTTACGTGAACCTGAGAGACCTTTTCAGAGCAACTGGCAGGAGCTAAACCTTAAAAAAAAAAAAAGGTAAATAGCCTGTTATCCTTGAGCATGTGCTCAAGCTCAGGAGGTTACTGGGGTCTGGGTCAGCTCTGGTATGGCAAATCCTACAGTATGGCTGGAGTGCTTAAAAGCTGCCTAAAATAAATAATTACAAGGAGCCTGTGTAACATTCAACTTGTGTTTCAGACTTTGAGGGTGACTGAGGGGGCAGTAGGTTTTCCTGCTCCTTCCTTGTAAATGAGCCTTGACTTCTGGGCTCTTCTGTCTCCCTCTGACAAGTGGGAGATGAGCTGGGTGACGTGGCACTCTGGTAGCACTGAGCAGGCTCTCGTACCCATTGCTACGCTGTGAGCATGCATCCAAAACTAAGCAGGCATCAGCAGAAATCAGACCTGGATTTTGGTAGAAGCTGGTAGAAGGGCTTTTTCTTCTTGTTTGGCTCACCAGCATTGGGGTATGGTCCATATGGCTCATCACCTCATTTGTTCCTGGGTACAGCAGAGCCCTGGGGCACTGGGGATACTTTAATTATCTCCTGCTCTTTCTGTATTTTTTTTTGTGTATTTTTGTATCAGTCTGATGCAAGAAACACACTTCCCTTCATCACCCTAAATTAAAGGTAGACCTGTTCAGGAGGAATCTGTAGGCTGTGGAGCTATTTGGCTGAGGGAACCTTGGGCTGGATTTTTTTTTGTTTGTGAACTCTTCTATGTAAAAATTGTGAGATGACTGCCTGCAGCTGTGGGACGGATGTACCCTGGTCCCTCTTCCAGGCCTATGTTTGAATTATAATATTACAGCGTGGGAGCAGCCATGAAGTGCCATTTGTAGACAAAATGTTCTTCTGGGCTTTCAAAACAACTCTAAACCATTCTCAGTTTTGGCTGCTTACTGGATATTATCTTAGCTTTAATCCAGGCCAGTGTCACTCAATGCAGTCCTAGGTATTAAACAAGTGACACAGCACTGGAAATTCCTCATCATTATGTGGTCTCATTCCTGGTCTCTCTGGAGAAATTATTTTATGTGATTTAAGGAAGCCTGGGAGTGTTCGTTGAAATTTTAAAGGATATCTCTGATACTGATGTGTTGTTCTCCCCCCACCTCTTTCCTTAACAGGATGGTCGTGCAGCCTCAGCCGTCCTGGTCAGTGCCATGTTCTGCTTCTGTCACCTCTTCTCCAACCCTGGCCCCGCGGTGCAGCTGCTGAACACAAAGAGACCTGGAATCGTGCTGTGGCCATCTCACAGGAGGTGCAGTAAACTACCTAAATGCTATACGAGCGTGCTATAGACCTCACACTAGAAACTGGCCGAGCAGAGCTCATGCTTTGGCCAGGACACTTTGCTTTGACAGGTCATATCTGATGTTTATGGCCGCTTCCATTTTACCCACACAAAATTAAAATATTGTAATAGCTTTGCTCACCAGTCAGGAAAGCTGCCAAACCTGTAGTTAAGAGGGCCTGGGTGAACCCTCTCTCTGTGTCAACTTCATCCATGCGGGAGTTGACACTGTAAAAATGTCTTTTTTTTTTTACAATTTCTGTTAAGCAGAAGAAAAACTGCTTCTCAGAGCAAACGAAAGATCTAGTGTTATTTATGTAATAATAATAATGATCTTTCAGTACATGACTAACCAAGTAATTCATCTGCTATGTGCATGTAAAATAGGAGGCAAACTTCTACTGGTAAACCAGAAAAACTATTGCCCAGCACCTTCTCTCCTAAAAGGTGAGGAGAAATGATCTTCAGCTCGGAGCTAAAGGCTAGCTTCCTTCATCTTGAGCTCTCGTAATTAAATAGAAGCACAGATTTTGGGCCAGCTGCAAGGATGCTGGAGTACATGGAAACTCCAGTCCTGCAACTGTGAAAGAATTGCACTTTCACTGGATTCCAAGGTAGACTTCAAGTTCAGAATGAAAATTACTCACCTGGGACAGGGATTTCACTAATGACTTTCTCTCCCTGCAGATACATAGGATACATCTGTGACTTAATAGCAGACAAGCCCGTCATTCCTCACTGCAAACCACTTACTATCAAGTCAGTCACCCTCAGTCCAGTGCCCTGTTTCAACAAGCAACGCAACGGGTGCCGGCCCTTCTGCGACATTCTCAGCGGAGAAACCAGAATCCTTACCACTTCCCAGGAGTACGAAAGAATGAAGTGAGTTGTTGTGATCCCCTACCGTCCTCAGGAGGGTTTTGTTTTGTTGTAATGGTGTGGCTAATAGCTGGGCTGGACTCACTGCCAGACTGCTTCTAAATGATGGAGGGCGTTGGTGAATTGAAAGTTGGTGGCTTATGTTGAAAGTTGGTATGTGGTGGGATGTCTTCGTAGAGATAGTTCAGTGCTGTGTTGGTTTCCCTTGTGAAATGTTGGTGTTTCAACTAAGCTGAAGATTAAGCAGAGTGCTGAAAGCACCTTCCATTTGCTTGGCCTGAATGAGGTGATGGCTCTAATGTTGGTGTTGTTGCTGGGTGGTAATGGCACTGTGGAAGGGAGCTTAATTGTGGATTTCCTTCTCTTCCCCTCAAAGAGAATACCGTGTGCAAGAAGGGAAAGTCCTAATTCCACTGGGAGCCACTGTCCATGGAGATGTTGTTGTTTCTGTCTACCATATGAGATCAACCATCGGGGGACGCCTTCAAGCAAAAGTAGGAGTTTGTTTAACTTCTCATGCGGTACAGGCAATGTAGCTAACTAAGAGATGGCTAAATATGGGGTCTGAGGACGCACATGCCACTCACCTTGTGATGTAGAAAGATTCCTTACTTAACAGTTGGTATAACACAAATTTGAGCAGTGCCAAGTGAAAACAAAGCACTGCATTTGGAGAAGTTCATGGTGCCTCTGGTGTCCTTATCAAGTTGGGGTCTGCCAGATCCTTCTGGCTGATATAGAAGGCATTAGAAACCACTGCCAAAGCCTCTACCTGCACACTCTAGGAAGCTGGAAGAAGAAATGGTTTTGTTTTCCTGGGATACAAACCTGTTGCTCCAGTATATTCAGTGGAAACAGATATCCATTTCATTTAAAAACTAAAATGTCAAGTAGATCCCAGAAACGAAGACAAGCAGGGGATGAAGAGATATTCCTGAATGCTGTGGAGGCAGCAGCAGCAGAATTTAAGGCAGATGGAAATATTTGGGTTTGAGAAGGAAAAGCTCTGCTTTCTGTAGAACAGGCAGAATAAATTAGCTGATATAGCACTTATAGATTAATCTATATAGTAACTGGTAGTAAGGTAGACTTAAATAACTCTCTGCATGTGCTGTAAACAAATATTTTTAAATTGAAGCACTTATTCAGTCTGGTGCTCTGTGGTTGGTTTTTTTTTTTTCAGATGACCAACACACAAATATTCCAAATCCAATTTCATACTGGATTCATAGCCCTGGGAACAACCACACTAAAATTCACCAAGTGAGTATTTTAAGCTGAACATTAATCAAACCTGAAGCATAAAAGCCTTATGAAGGCTAGAGGAGAATATTCACGGGCAAAAAGTCTGTGTGCATGCATATATTGAAAGACTTTATATAGCTTTGTAGAAATATCCTTTCCCTTTATAACTACACAGCTCTTGTCCCCATTTAGGCCTGAACTGGATGCCTGCGATTCTCCAGACAAATATCCTCAGCTCTTTCATGTTATACTGGAGATAGAAATACAATCTGCTGACAGACAAACCGAATTAACTCCCCCGTGGGAGAACTTCACAACGAAAGACATCAATCCAACCATTCTCTTCTCCTCTCATCAGGAGCATCAGGACACTCTTGCTTTGGCAGGTAAGAGCCGTATGGATTTATTCAATTTACACGCTCACCTGCATGTGGAACTCCGTTTTGTTTGATTTTATTTATTTGGTGCTGTGTGCTGCAGGTAGAGCCCCCACGGATTCACCCCAGGATAACATCAGAAATGTTGGCCAGAGTGCATTCTTCTCATCTCTCAGCTGGCAAGGTATGCAGACATGGGCTTCAAAGTAAAATCTGCTTCAAACAAGATAAACAACTTCGGGTTTTTTTTTTTATTCCCCCTTCCCTGGAGCAGAGTGAGGCTGAAGGATCTGATTGTAACATGTCTTTCCCATTAGATCAGTGTACTGCTCGTCACACCCTTATGTTGCAATTGAGGGGGAATTAACTTCCTACAGTGTCCTCTTCAAAAACTGCCTGCCTGTGCTGTAGATGACATTTTTTGACATCATTCTAGTGTAAAGCTTTGCCCTAGATGTCCTCAATACTAAAACCAAATTTAAGCTGTTTTTTCCTAACGTTGCACTTCATATAGGGTGCTGTGAGGATGTAGCTTGGAGAGTGCTTGTCCAAGAGTTCTAATAGTGCTGAAGGCATCGAGAATCTCACGGTGCTGCCAAAGGCAGCATTCC
>JAOQGH010000004.1:32194628-32219692 GCA_025769975.1 Gallinago jamesoni
GCAGGTTGGAGGGGGCTTGGAGCAACCTGGGCTGGTGGGAGGTGTCCCTGCCCAGGGCAGGGGGTGGCACTGGGGGGCTTGAACATCTCTTCCAAACCAAACCATTCTATGATTCTATGATCTTCCCTAATCTAGTCTTGTGTGAACAGCTCTAGTTTTTATACAACACAGTTGTATTTTTATCTGTGTGTGGAAGGACTGAAATTCATATCTGCTTTCTTTGTGATCCAGATGTCAAGGTTCACTGGTGTTTGTGGGGTTCCTTTCCCACAGAAACTGGGATGAGAGGACTGACTTCTTCCCTGCCCATTCTTCTAGTCTTCTCCAGTATCAGCAGCGGCTTAGCCTTTACCTTCGCGTACAGAAGCAAGAACAGTTGGCAAAGGGAGGGTAGCACTGTCTGAAGGAACGTTTCCCGTGTGGAGTCCACGTGGGAATGATCCATGCCATACAGAGCATCTCCCTCCATGCGTCAGTGTCCTCTGAGCCTGGTCCACATGGCACTGAGAAGTGGGGTTGCTGCAATAGGAAACAGCTGTCCCAGTCAGTGTGTGTTGGCTTGGTGCCCACGTCACACTGCTCCAATTCCTGCTGCCAAGTAGAGAGGGTAATGTTTTCAAAATCCAGTGTCACAGCCAGAAGAGCTCTCACCAGCCCCATAGTATGAGGGCACAGCACCCTTTCTGCTGGTGGTGGGTAGGTGGTTCCTGCTGGTAGCACAAGCCCCTTTATTGGATCTTCATCCCCCATTTTGCTGGGGCTCTGTCTCCCTCTCGACCCTTTCCCTCGTATCAGAACCCCATGGTCTTCTCTTCAGTCACACCTTCTCTGTGCCAGGGCTATCTGTACACATCATTTCCGCCCTGGCAGGGTCCATCTGCTTCTTGTTCTTGCTTCTTCTCATATCTGGCCCTTCCAAGCCCATTTTTCCTCATCTTCTCACCACACACTCTTTCTATACCCTTGTACTTTTTTTTTTTTTTCTCATGCTGTTTTCCCATGCTGTGCCTTCCTTCTCACCCATTACTGTTTGTCTAGAAAATAAATCATGCAGAATATCAACATCTCGGCGTAGAAGGGTGTCCAACCATTCCCCACGGGGTTTTTTCCACTCCATTTTTTTCTGATTTCCTTCCAAAACTATTGGTCACTTATGCTGGAATATTCCCTGATGTTTTGAAGTTGTTGGATCTGGCTCTGAAAAGTTACTGAGACAGAAATGTCTTCACTGCTGCACATAATGTCTCAGCAACCCACTACATCTGGTTTTGAGATGCATATAAGATGTGCTTTCTAATAGGTCTTGATCGCATCGCATTACATTTTAATATGGATTAAATGCTGCCAGATCCTCAAGGGTGGATGCCAAATTCCCCTTCAAGTAGTGCCTAAAGATGTGGTTTGGAGCAACACTGAAAAAACCAGTCGTTTAAAACTGGACACGCTATGCTGGGACTTCGCTTGATATTTAGGTGAAATAATCAGTTTTTTAGGTTTTTCATTGTTGCAGCTACTTTGGGGCAAATTACACAATTTTCTAGAGGTTAAGAGGAAAATATATATTCTCAGGAGGCACTCGATTATGAAACGGATCCAAACATGATACACTGAAGAAGATTCTAAGGCTGAGAGAGCTCAGCAAAGGGCTGCTTGCCAAAAAGCCCCAGGAAATTAATTAATAGTTGCTTGACAAACCACTCAAAATAGTGATTGTTGCTAAACTGGAGCAGCAAACAGGGCATGGTGCATTTAAGACACCTGGTGTCTTCAGCCTTCAGCGAGTTGAGTTCCTGCATGCACCGAGTCCCTCAGCTACTTGTCACAAGGCTTGTGCTCCAGATCCCTCACCAGCTCCGTTGCCCTTCTCTGGACATGCTCCAGCATCTCAAATGTCTTTCCTGTCGTGAGGGGCCCAAAATTGAACAAAGAACATTGGTAGATTTGCTTCTTTTCTGGGCTGCCTTTTTTGTTCTGGAGAAAGGCCTCTGAAGCTGTAGCGGATGGACATATGATCCTTTCCTTTTTTAGGGAATAATAATGCATCTGAAAAGAGCCATGAAAAACATGTGTGACATTCTCTCCTATTTAGGACTTTTTTCCCCCTTTGGGATGGTGGGACAAGGTGGGTGAAGATCCTTGTACCTATTCTCCAACAAATGTCACACGGGCCAATGTGCTATACTTCTGCCAGGTTTAGAAATGTTTAATTTGCTAAAAGGCCTAGATTTTGGGTTTTTTTCATTAAGTTTTTCAAAACACCCCCTCATTTTCTCCGCCATTTATCTCTCCTGCCAGTTCTATTCTGTGAATTCACCTCCTCTGTGCTAGATGACACACTTGAGAAACTCAGAGTGGTGCCAGGTTTTTATAAAGCGCTTCTGGAGATAGATTTTCACCACCTCCCCCGTAGGGAAAAAGTAGTGGTGTTTACTTTTCACTGAAATGTAGCTGAGCAGAGCTCTCATCCTGGCAGGGATTATGGGATAATAGACTAAACAATGCTCCTCTTCTGAACCAAAAAACAAATTGTAGTGTTTTTTTCCCATGGTTATGACATCAGCAAAGAGTAAATTTACACGACCAGCAGCGTTTTGGCCGTGCCACAGTCCCATTCGTGCACATTTTCACGACGGTCTGAATTGGATGTATGTACATCAGGGGGAAAAATAGAAGGAAAAAAGCATGTCAGCCTGTTGGAGAGGTGTCTGATGGCCCTGTGTAAGTTGCCTTCACTCTTTCCATTATCCTTTGCTCTCTCTCTATCAGAGCTGCTTATTCCTGTTAGGTACATGCGTGATCAGGAAGTGTTTTTACTGAAATCAAAAACCCTGACTAAAAAAACAATGATCTGTCAAGCTGCACTTGTTTTTTTATTCCTTTTTTTTTGATCCACTCCCTTGCCCCCAAAAGCATTTCCCTAGTAAGTGTTTGAGCACATCTTTGCAGAGAGGAGAAATCATGGAGGATCTCATTCAGCTGCTGTAAGCTGGAAATGCATTCAATGCGGTGAGATGAACAGTTCAGGGAGGGAAATCAACCTGTAAGAACGTGTGGAGAGCTTGTTTCTGTTTTCCCCACCATAGGGACATGTGAGAAGTGACAGGACAAGAGGAAATGGCCTCAAGTTGTGCCAGGAGAGGTGCAGGTTGGATATTAGGAAGAATTTCTTCACTGAAAGGGTTATCAAGCCTTGGAATGGGCTGCCCAGGGAAGTGGTTGTGGCACCATCCCTGGAGATATTCAAAAGACAAATTGACATGGTGTGCAGGAATATGGTTTAGTGTTGGGTTTTTTGTTTGTTTGTTTGGTTGGTTGTTTTTTTCCTTTTGTCATAGTTAGGTTGATAAGTTGGACTAGATGATCTTAAAGGTCCTTTCCAACCTAGGCGATTCTGTGATTCTGAGAGGAAGCCTTCAAGAATTGCTTTTATTGGAACTTGATCATTCTTCGTACTTTCAATCTTGATTCCTGCCCGTAATGATACACGCTATGGAAAGGTGCAGCTACAGGCACCTCTTCTCTAGTATTATATGTCCTTGTTCAATTCCCTCATCTGCCAAAGAGGGTCGCATTTTGCTATCTAAATATCTTGCTTCTCTAGAGCCAGAACAGAGTAGAGCCGTGCCAGCTTGCAGCAAGAAGACTGCATGGAGAGCCCAAGAGGTTTTCCGGCACTAAATCAGGACACTGCAAGTGGAGAGGATCCCTGAGAACAAAGTTGGCTGAGCAAGGTCGTCTGTGTTCTGCGTCTTGTGATTGCTCACTGTGATTTTCATAAGGTAAACCCATAGCTATGGAGGGGTGCAAATACAGCAGATGTACTTGAAAATGATAAATCAACTGCTAAGAGGATGGGAAAGAGTGGAAAAGACAGTAAGGGCAGAGCTCAGTATGGGCCATGCTGCTTTGCTGTTCTAAAAAGCTAAAATAAAAGCTCCAGAGAGAAGACTATTTGTCCAAAGAAATAATAATCTGTCATTTTGCCGTGATTCCTACAAGAGGAAACTAAATTACAGCAGGACTAGAAAAGCAAGATTTGTCCTATTTCCCCACACTGCAGTTCTCTTTCTACTTACATCCTCCTTGTTCTCCCTGGAACCAGGTTTCGTGTTCCCACACGCAGGGCTTAGTCATTTAAAAGAAAATGAGATCAAACGGATTTTAATTTATAATCTGAGAAGTAAAATAATTAGAGAAAAAGCAAATCTATTAGAAAACAGGTTTCTCATTTAAAATTTTGCAGAAGTGAAGTACAAAGGTTAACATGGCAGATTGGTTTTCTGTATCTCAGAGGCAGCATAAGTACAACCTATGATGTAAATGTTACTATAGTAACTAGTGTTTTTATTTAAAAGCCCAGTAAATAGACGTATCAAACCCATATAAATTGTCAAAATGTAAGTTAAACTGTGGAGCCTGTTAGTTGAAGGCACACTTTTTTTTTGGCCAAACTTACGTTTTTGCTGCAATTTCCCTCCTGCAAATGCACTCGGTATTTTCTTCTTGCCAACTGCATTTTGGCACTCAGGAAACGGGCTTCTCTCTTGGTGACAGCGCTAATTACCTGGGACCTCTCACGCAGCCATGTGAAGGCTTAAAAAAGGAGGAAAATCCCTTCTGGTGAATTTTCTGTATACCGTTCCCTTCTGCTTCCCTCAAGCTTATTCCTAAGAGCTAGAGCTACCTAACTATAAAAAGAATTAAGAATATGTTATGAAATATTATATATTCCTCCCTCCCGTTCCGCGGATTCAGCTGAAGAGGAGGGAGGGGTCCCCATAGGACCCGAGTGTGATCAGTGCTCTCTGTTTGACTCCCTTCCTTCCTCCCGCTCCCCCTGAGTAGCCGCTGTGACTCCGTGCCCCTCCTGACCCTGTGCTGGCCACAGCCAGGGCTGCCATCAGAGCTGACCGTCCCCTGAGGTGTCACCGCTGCTGTCTCAAATCTGCACTGTAGGCTTTGATTATAGAGTAAATACAGATTTGCATAAATGAAGAGTCGGAACTTACGAACATCAAGGACATGTCCTTTCTGCGCTCATCTTTCCCATTTTGAAAATTTCCCTCTGCTTAGTTGTTTGCCTAAAAGATGAATGAGTGCGTCCTTCCTGTTTGACCTGTTGGTATTACGTATTTTATGTTGGACAGTGAGGCTGTTGTGACTAGACCATTGATGCATTTAAGTTTGATTGCCAGGAGGTGACCCCTGCTGTGCTGTATTTGACATAGTTTGTTTCCTAAAAGATCATGCTCAGAAGTGTTGGGAACACCCCAAGCTTGGCAGGTTCATGCAAAGAGATTGGGATACAATTTTTACATCTGCCAGCTCTAAGTTCTCAGAGGAGTTTTGACACCCTTCAGGCTTTAAACATGTGGGGTGTGTTCTGCAGGGTTCTTGTCTTCTGGGAAGGGTGGGATTTGAGGAAGGAGATGTGAAGAAGACTCCTAGATAAGCTTTTAGAATAGTCACCAACAGGATCCTGAGCCCTGAGGTAGGCTGAAGGCGAAGTCCTCACAAAGGACTGGAAAGATCGAGAGCCAAGAGGGAGGACCAAATGGGTGTGAAGCCTGTTTATAAATGGAAAGAACTGGTTAAAGCTATGCAAGGGGGCTCAAATATATTGTAAGACTGTCACCTGGGGAGAGAGAGCAGTGACAACCAGAAAACTGGAGAATCTGGATGCACCTGACCTGGCCAGGACAGGGAGAGAAAGGCTCTTACGCAGCTTATGATGGGATGGAGGGAGAGTGAGATGCTTCTCTGCATAGGAACAGAGAACTGTCCTGTCTGGTTGGTGTCCTGGCCATGCCAAGAGAAAAATCATATGTAGAGTGTCTGTAATCTGAGCTAGCCCAAAGAAAAATCAATGTTGCTGTGCACCAGTGCATGGCGTTGTGATGTAGATGCAGCTTTAGTCTTGCTTGCTGACAGTGGTCATCCTTCTCAAGGGAGAAAAATATTAAGTTTTTTAGTTTTAATTGCTTTCCCAGTTATTTTTTTTAAAGTATATATTGACTAAGTTGTCATTTCTCTGGATGGAGAGATACAACTCCCACAGGATGATGCGAGATACCACTGGGGATTTAAGGTTAGAAAGGACCTCAGGAACTCTCCGAAACAACCTTCTGCTCAAGGAGAGCCAGCTGTGAGATGAGGCCAGGTGGCTCAGGCCTTTATCCATCTGGTCTTGAAAACCTCCAAGGGTAGAGAGAGCTCTTCCTGTTCTGCCGCTTGACTGTCCTCAAGGGGGGGAAAGTTCTTATTTCTATCATTTCTGAACCCTCTCATTTCACTTTATGCCTCTTGTCTCTTACCTTCTGACCATGCACCACATTGAAGAGGCTGGTTCTGTCTTTTTGAAAACCTCCCCACAGGAAATTGTTCTCTACTTGCTAATTTGTGAACAAGTTGATGCTTCCAGAAGATGACATGGATTTCCTGCAAAAATGACTGCTGATCGTAAGTAATTTTAGTATTTTGGTATTATTGGTATAGATGGTTCAGACAGACTTATTTGGTAAACTAAGATGGCTAACAGAAATGACACGGAAGCTTAAAAGCACAAGGAAACATAAAAATCTAGAAACCTGATGTGTCTATTGACTTGAATTATTAATGTGGGGAAAAAAAGCCTGATGCAAAAGTGGGCAATTTGTCACATGAATCAAACTTTTTACACTTCTCTCATGAATAATTTTCAAAGTCTCTATTATCCTCAGAGACTGATCAGCTTCATGTAATTGCTCTCTGACTCACAAATTACTTCATCCTCTGCAACTGTTTTCTTGCCTCAAAACCCTCCATTTAAGATGGCAATAGTAGTTTATATCACAATCTACGCATATTTAGGCCTCTCTCCATTTTTTCCTCTATGTATTAGGAATGGAATATTTGAATGTGCACATTTCTGAGCATCTAGATACGCAGCTGAGCATAAATACATTAGCCTGGCAGTGATTCCTTCCCTTTGCTCCCTTGTGTTTCCATCAGGTGTTTAGCAACCTGTCACTAGATTCAATAGGAATTGCCACCTGCATCGTGGGACACTGACCTCCTTCAGCCAGCGCAGGAATACCTGTGTGAGGGGAACTATAGTTAAAAGCCAAACAGTTCTAAATCAAAGCTTTGTTGAATATTAGCCTATTATTTCTTAAGCTTTTCATCTTTCTCTTGGTATCCTGTTGTTTCCTGCAGGCTTTTTACTACAGAGAGCGTTTTCTCATAGTGCATTGGTAGAATATCTGAAGCACAAAGTTCCTTGGAAGAAAGGTTTAAGGTTAATACAATTCTGCAGTAAGGCAGGTTTTTCATGAATATTAAATTTAACCCCAAAGACAGAACTTGTTAACTATTTGTCAGTAATTTCACCTGGATTTGTTTCTCACAGGAGAAGGTGATGCTCCCTCTAAGGTGCTTGTCCAGTGTGTTGGAGAGATGAATTTTATTCTTTCATATAAAGACAAGGATTTGGAATCCCACTTCTCTTTTTCCCAGTGGGAATCTCACTAGCACGTAAGTGGGGCGCTCTGTGATAACTGCTCTGGAGACACGACGGTTCAGCTGTTCCACTATTCACAGACAAACTGGTCTTACCCTGCCATCGTGTGAGAAAAGATATGAGTTTTACAGCTCTTTAAGAAAGAGAAGGTCTGTTCATACTTCACCTTGTTCAAAAGTTTCTTTTGATGATGCCATAAAATGTCTGCGAGTGAGTCAATGTTTTAAGATCCCTATTTTGCTGCTGGCACCTCTGCTGGTAACAGATGCGATTCATTCCTGCGCGCCTCCAAGGTGAATCGCTGTCAATGAGGTTTAGACACCTAACGATGAATTATTCTGTCCTGGAAGGTAAACATATGCACTCCCAGAGCTGCAATTGTTTCTCTGGACCAAAGCAACACCTTAAATTTTTTGTCCTGTAAAAAAAATGAATCAACAAGGGCCTTCTGAATAAAAGAGAGGATTTGTCCTGCTCTAAATTAGACAGGTTGGGTCTCTTGGATTATCTTTTTAAATTAATATAGTTACACCTGCATCCATCTGGGGAGGAAACCTGAGCACGCAGCTCTCACGGGTTTCCAGCAAAGGAGGAACATGAACGTAATTAACCAGTTCTATTTGATCTTGCTATGTTCAACAGGTTTTAATGTCTATTCAGTTGTCCTTTCTTCCCATTATAATTTCTTTTTGATTCTGTGACTAAAAGTTTAGTTCGTTAGTGTATCTGATGCCAATTTATTGTAGGAGTCAAAGTACAGGACTGTAATATGTGTACAGCAGTGGAGAACACGAATCTTTCAGGGGAAAGAACATATCTTTTCCCCCAGAACATGTTTAAATCACCTCTGCTATTTTTAATTTGCAATGTGGATTGCAGAGAGCATTTCTGTGGGTGCACAAAAAGTAAAAGTTAATTTTGTTGGTGGTCTTAATACAGTAACAAGCTTGTGGTTGGCCACTGAAGCTTGGATGCTGGTAAAGAGGTGCAGAGAGATTAAGTGCAAAACATTCTTGCAGCAGCAAAAATGAATTATTGAACACTTCCCCATCTTTGGGGAAGGGCCCATCTTTGCATTAACTTTATAATGAAAACAGACAAACTTCTGGTCACTAAATGATTTAGAAAAATGTCTAATATATACATATACACATGTGACTAGTTTTTATATAGAATAATAGTGTTTTATTTTTCTGCAGCAGTTCTGTAGTTAGTTTCTTTCACCTGTTTAAATATAAACTGCTTAACCTGGCATGAATCAAACTGGATGCATTAGAAGGGAAACAAACCCCAGAAAAATGCTGAAACCCATGCTAGAAATCCAGAAGGAACTCGGTTGTGCTCAGAAATGACAAATTTAACCTGGCAGAACTGAAGCTGAATTTCTAACCCCTTTTTCTAGCTCTTTCAGATGCATAATCGCTCAGTTGCACCAAGCAGCTAAAGTTAGGATGCTTCAGATTCCTGCATCTTTATTCTGCACTGGAAACCTCAAAAAAGTTCTTCGGTTCAGACTTATTACATTGTCACTAACCTGTCAGTGTTGGGGCAGGTGGCTGTTTTTCTCACTACAAGAGAAAAACAACTTCGTGTTTTGGGGTGGATTTTTTTTTTTTTTTTTGCTCTTGGACAAGAAGTTTGCAGATCTTTCTACAGACCTGAAGGAGGTTTCAGTTCTACATGGCAGCAAGATTAGCATCTCAAGAGATACCTATATGAATGTAAAGCTGTGCAGGAGACCATAGATGTGCAGATTATAGATGGTTTTATTTGTAAGAGGTCAGGATACTATCATTACCTGTCAACACAGTGACTATATGACTGTCTCCAGCATTACCAGTAGAAGAAATTGGTTTAATGTTGCATTCTTAAAATAAATAAACCAAGAAAACCTTCAAGGCTAAATAACATTAAGTTCTTTAGTTCCATCAGTGGAACTTCATCTCCAGTCACACGTTCCTTGCTCTCAGTGCATTGCAAAGCATGTGCGTAGGTCACTGAAGTCTTCTCACGTGCTTTGCAAAAACACTCGGGACCTGGTATTTTATGGCATTTTGTTGTTCTTCAATGTGTAACTCTTTGAAAGGCTCCTGGACCTTTGTTATTTCTGTTATGCTTCAAGGGAGAAAATCTGAGGTGAAATGTGGAACAGAGGCAAAAGGATTTAAGAAAGATGACTTCAATAAACTCAATTACACTGAATATCAAATGGAAAGTAAATCTAAAGAGAAGAGTTGTCCAGAAGAGTTGGCGTTTTCTTGGAAAAGAATACATTAAAGGCAGGAAAGCACCTGCTCCAATGTGAATTAAAGGTAGGAAATTTAGGAGAGGAGCAAATAACATTTTCCTTGGTAATATGAACCTTTAGTTGGAGTTGAAAGCCAGGTTAAGTTATTGAAGAGGACTTGTCAAAGAATAGCACAAGCACTTAGGGGTGTTTTCAGTAAGTCCCTAAATAATTGAAAAGTGCATGTTATATTAATTCTTTGGATAAAATGCTAGCAACGGTTGCAAACACTTTAGAGAACAAGATTAGAATTCAAAGCGACAAACTGTTGAAGTGGTCTGAAATAAATAGGCTGTAATTCAATCAAGACAAGCACAAGGCACTTAACCCAGAAATAATCAAGTGCACAAACAAAAGTTCTGCAGGAAGAAGCCGAGGGTCGGGAGGTGCATAAAGAGGGCCTGAGTCAACGCAGGCGCGCTGTCGGGAGGGGAAAAAGCAAACATTCTTATGGGATGTGTCAACAGGGCTGTCTTGTGTGAGAAGTGAGATATCTCGTCCCCCTAAACAGCACTGCCAGGACAGGAGTAAGTGCAAAGAGCTTGGTTATCCTTAGCAGGGCTCCAGAAAAGGAGATCTATAAAGGCTGAAAGAACTGGAACTTAGAATCATAGAATTGCCCTGGTTGGAAGGGACCTTTAAGATCCACTAGTCCAACTTTGATAAAAAGCATCACTAAACCATGTCTCTAAGCACCATGTCAACCCATCTTTTAAATACCTCCGGGGATGGTGCCTCAACCACTGCCCTGGGCAGCCCATTCCAAGGCTCAATAACCCTTTCAGTGTAAAAATGTTTCCTAATATCTGATCTGAACCTCCCCTGGCACAACTTGAGGCCGTTTCCTTTTGTCCCTACACACAAACTGTGCATAGTCAGATTTCCCAAACTGTCGTATTAGAATAGAGAAATATTAAAAATAGAACTTATCAATTGGAGATGGTGGTTATTTTAAAAGGGAGCGAAATTGGCTGATGCTTTGAGGAAATGGATCATGAATTACAGAAAGTCAATAAATAAATAAAAACTAATCAGTGGGTTGGTTTGTGCAGCCGTGGTGGAACTATTTACACAATAAAGAAGATAGCAGGATATCACATTCAAGTCTGTTGACTGAGAAGAGCTTGAAGTAGGTAAATAAACATAGTTTTCTTCATACCTTATGAAGCAGTGATAGCCTTTTTGCATTTATTTTAAAATAATACTGCTGAAAAGAAAAAACATTGTAAAAAAACCTCAGTTGCACGTACCCGGGACCTATCAGTCTCTGGTCCCCTGCTTCTGAACCCTTCCTGCCTTCTCCAAGAAAAAAAGATGAGCCTAAGCAAGAATAAAGTTGCATCTTTCTAGTGGGGCTCAGTCCTCCCTTTCAGTTCCTTGATATAATTTCTGTTTGTTTTTTTTTAATTGGACATTCCTGTTAAATAAGTGAAATTGCTTTATATATGCATCAGCTCTTTTCTCAAAGAGCTCTTTATTCTCAAGGACAAACACTGCAAGAGGGTGAAATGTGATTTACACCACTACTTGTGGAGTAAAGCATGGTTTTTATCTGCTTGTCTTAAATTAAAAGAGAGCCAGCAGGTAGATTATAGCAGAAGCAGGTCTTTAAGAGAGATTTGAATGAATGGATCTCATTAAGAGAAGATAACCCACAGGAGGGGATACCATGCAAGCCTTAAACAGCTGTGGAAGTGAGGAAGTGGTAAATAAAGTGTATCTGCATGTGTATCTGCATTTCAGGCTGCTGGGTGAGGAAAGGTATATTCAAACAGAGAGAGGGAGAGACAATTGACTGTCAGGTAGTATAAGAATTTTTAAATCTGGGTATGTGGAAAGGGGAGTGGTGCCCAGTGGTTTCAGGTGTGAGTGAAATTGGTCAGAACTCAAGGAACTCTCAGTGAGGGTAGAAAATTCTGTCGAGATTATTTTATTGAGTTTTCTTTTTATTAGAGGCACAAACCTCTATAATAATTCCTTTTTGTCCTGTTATTCCCATTAGAAGATTGTTCCAGAAATGAGTTTTCTATTGGCCAAAACTCATATTTTATTAACAGGCCTAAATGTTTCTGTGGCAGGTTTATAACCATCAGACTTACTGCCAGAATTGTCCTTTGCTTTAAATACTTCCTAATTCCTTCTCCTTCGGGTTTACTCTCCCACTGCTCAACCTCCCCACAACTGATTTGTTCTAAAGTTTTGTATTGTAGAAATCAGATATTATCACACCTTATCATTTTTTTTTAATCCTTATTGTACTACTATTTGACAAATTTGGTTAAAATACCAGTGCCTTGGGTTCATGCAATTTCATGTGGTATTTTTTCATAACTCTTTTTTCATGTATTAAACTCTTTCAGTGTTCTCCCTGCCATGGCTAGAGTAATTTTGGTTTCCTTGCCCCTTTGTTACTCCTGCTCCTAATGCTACGGTCAACATAGTTATCTTTAAGGCAAACCGAAGAGATTTTATATCTAATGCGGGGTTAGAGCAAATCTGTAATCTCTACTTTTACTGTTTGTTTTAAGGGGGGGTTATCTCTGATCTGTAACTTAATCTCTGCTTTTGCCATTTGGTTTATTATTTTTTTCAAGTCTCCTTTTCGTGCCATACCTTTAATGACACCCGGCATGGACTACAGTTGGAGACAAGGTGCTCTGGGTGCATATTCTTCTGTGAGCCCGATCCACGCTGGAAATCTATGTATGCAGCTGGGACCACAGCTATCTGTTAGAAAAAAGAACAAACCTTGAGAAAAAGTGGCATTTTTTATCTTAGTAACTGGATTTCTGACTTCCACGTGAAGGTAGCTTCTAAACTATGTACGGTATAGCTTTTTGGAGAAGTACAGATCAGTACAGTGTATTTGTTGTCCATTTTAGAACCTATTTGTATAGCCTGGGGATGTTCACTTTTCCAACTTCAGACCTGGTCTTCCTCAATTTAATACTTGAAAAACTCATTTAGCAATTCAGGGTCAGGATTTACATTTATTTCACTGTGATTTTCTTTGGTATGGCTGAGGATTTTTAAGTTAAACAAAATCTTTCTGAAAACAATCCATCTATATTTGGTATTAAAACATCATTAACAATAGCAGAGCATCATAGTAAAGAAGAGATGAAAACAGTCTCTCTGCATCCAGATTGTTCACAAAATAATGGGAAATAATTATCTGTGTTTCAATTGAATGGCTCATAACTGAGTTACAAACCTAGTGCTTTTTTTTTAAAAAAAATAAAAACAAAAAAATACATTATCTTTGACAATTTTATGATGCAGAAATGAGTTCCGGTTGGAAATCTAGGCGTTTTGAGGAAATAGCTCCAATGTTTAATATCATAATTCTAAAAAGAAAATAAATTCTGTAGATTTTTTTCTTTTCGCTGCTACTAATACTAGCATTTTCACAACTTTAAAGAATGAGATTTTCAGAATTAAATTTTATAATCATTTTCTAGTATGTAATCCCAAAAATTACCACAACCAAATTGCACAGCACTGCTTAATGTGCCTTTTAAAAGAAATATATCTGGATCAGTTTTTTTAAAACACTAATCTTTGTCCTTCTACTGACAAGTAGGCATGGTTGTGTTATGATTAGTAATTCACAATGTTTATGTTTATGGTTTTGTAACACTTCAGAGATCCTTGGGAAATATAATGAATAGGCTTAATAGCCAGAAAGCATTCCCTATACTTCTGGGTTTTGACACCTTTAACAATTGGCTATTTTGTACGGATTCCACTGTTAAAACCACTAACTGGAATATTTAAACTGAATGTTAATTAAATTCTTAACAAATGCTTGTGTGGATCCAGACAGCTCCGATTGTTCCCTAAAGGTTCTCTATTTAAACAGTCCCACTCCGCAGTAAAAAAAAAAAAAAAAAAGGTAAGAACTGTCATTAAATTTCTATTATAATCATAATGTGTTAGGCTATTAGAAGAGGAAAACTTTGATTATTCTCTGTCAGTTCTGCCTGGACTCACCCTGGACAAATCCCCTCAGGGCCCATCATGCCGGGCAGCCGAGTCAGGACAGCCGGGCAGGGAACCCCAAGGTTTAACGTGCAGGGATGTGTGGAAACTTTCCCGTAAAAACACTTTTATTCGTATATACTTTACAGAAGAGAGAAGCGATGCCGTTTGATTCAACTCACTTCTCGGGGCAAAGTGCTGACAGCTAAACCCCCTGGCACCCGTGCTGGTGGGACGTGAGGAGCTGAACACGCATCCCACCTCACCGGCTGCCACCTTTCTGAAGGCTTAAACTTTTATTTTCTTCAGCGACGTGCTTATTTGTAGGAAATTACATTAAAATACAAGGGGTTGTGGGGGCTCGCGCCACCCTGCGCTGTGAGGGGGCTCGTGCCGCGCTCAGAAGGGGACACGCACCCCCCGCCATCTTGTGTGTGAGGGGAACCCCGACGGGGTAACGGTGAGGGGGAAGCGGCCCCTCCCCGCCGCCGGCCGGCCCTGAGGGGGGACGGGCAAGGCGGGCCGCACCGCCCCGTCCAGCGGGAGGACGAGGCGGGGCTGCTGAGGGGAGCGGGAGGCGGTGGACGGAACCTTCTTCCTCCTCCCCCCCCTCCTCCTCCCCCCCCTCCTCCTCCTCCTCCTCCTCCTCCTCCCCCCCGGCTGGGCCGTTCCAGCCGGCGGAGGCGCCCGGCGGAGCAGGGAGACATGCCCGCTGCGGCGTGGCTTCGGCTGCCGGTGAAGACTCCGTGAATGAAGCGGAGTAGGTGGGTGAATTTACTTTTTTTTGCTTGTTTCTCTAATTTGCGGCTTTCTCCGAGTGACAGCCGTGGGGCTGGGGGTCCTGCCCGCTTCCCTCCCTCCCTCCCGGCTTGACGGGACCCTTCCCCTCACCCGTGGGGGTCGGCTCCCTCTATCCTGGAATTAGGGAAAAAGGGGCAGCTTGAGGTAAAAACCGGCTGTTTTTTTCCGAAATCCACGTTGGAAGCGGAATGGAGCCGGTAGCTGAGTGTGGTCTGTCCCCTCACAGATCAGCTCTCCAAGGGACAACTTTGGAGGTTGGCGTGATGTACCCAAATCGAGCCTTTCTTATTTTTTTTTTTTTCCTCTTGAGGCTTAGTGTCTGTATCAAAACAAAAAAAAGAGATCTCCTCGACTCAGTTGTGAGTCACTGATGCTGCAGGAGCCATTATAGTCCATTCTGATAGAAGGGCACTTTGGAAATTTGATGTTAATTATTGACACAGCATTTATGAATAGAGTTTATAATGAAAACACTCAGAGCCCCTTAACTACCAGGTGTGGCTATGATACGGAGGAGCTTTTAGTGCCAGGTAACTGCAGGAGCTCCGCTTATAGTTGCATGTAAGGAAAAAACAATAGATGGTCATTAGTGAAAAGCACTGAGAGAAGAGTGTGTATTAAAAATGCTTTTCTTTATTGCTGGCTTAAGATCGGGAATATTTAGGATTCTTAAGTCTCTCAAATAGTGCGTCGTGACGGTGCACGAACTTCAGTGCTGTGGTATCGGAGATGCAGGAGCAGGTGCGACCACTGGATCCCTGCCTTCCCTCTGGTGAACCTGTGGATGTTTGTGAAAGGAGGGGATGGTTTCACTATGGTCAAGAAGATTTGTACGTTCCGTGGGAGCTTTGAGATGTTTTGCTGTTGAGTTTCAGCAAAGAGGCTCCCTCCGCAGACTTGGAGCCTGGTTTTGTAGCTGTGCTACAAGGGGACCTCTGCTGCTGGTTTTACTGCACTTAGTGTGTGTGGGCACATACAACTCGGTTTGCCTTAGATAAAGCTTTAGTATTAGGAAGCAAAATTATTCAATGCAAGCCCTATTCATTGCTATTTTATATGTTCCATTTACTCTGAGCTCTTTATTAATCATAGGATGGTTCAGGTTGGAAGGAACCTTAAAGACCATCAAGTTCCAACCCCCTCCCACTGGACCAGGTTGCTCAAAGCCCCATCCAGCCTGTTTAATAATGTTTACTAATATAATAAATGACAAACAAATGCAATGAAATTCCATGTCCAGGAGGGCTAACCAAGGACCACTGGTCTTTCCAAAACCAACAGGACTGGAAAGCCCTCGGCACCCTTAATGAGCAGTCCAGAAGGCACTGTGCGTAGGCATTATTACTAAAATATTTTTATGCTTTATAGAGCTCTTTTAAATATTTAAAAACAGCTGTAGCAGAGTGCTTGCAAAAGTCGGGGACAGTTTGTGTGCTTGCAGTATAATGTTTCTGTTTCCTATTAACTAGCAGCTGTTGTTGTTTTTTTTGGGAGGAGAATTAAAAAAAGAGCTCCAGACCCTGTATGTATGTGTACATTACTTGAGGAAAAATAAGACATCCTGGCAGCTGAGTTTCTATAAATTTCTGCAGGCTTCTAAATTGCTCATTGGAAACCAGTAATATGTAAAGCTCTCATCTTGCAACATTTGCTCATCTAGTGTCTTTCTCCCTGTAAAAGTCGGTGAGAAGTTTGCAGCTGAGTTTAGTGGTGTTTAGGGTTGTGCTACTCCGCTGTGCCCAGGATGGGTCATGGAGACTTGGCACTCTTAGTCACCAGTGCCACCCGCTGTTCACTGGTGTTCAAATGGGACAGGTAGACCTGCCTCATACTGCAGTCCTCTTTTCATTCCTCTTCGTAGTTCAGAAAGGAGACGTGCAGAAATGTAAATTGTCGAAGACAAGAAACTGTGGTAAAAAGCAACAAAAAAAAGGCAGCTCCAAAAGGAAAGGGAAAACTTTGAGTACATTTTCCATGCCCAGTGAGCAGGTGTTTGTGGATCACCAGTCGTGCTTGTTCCAGGCTGTGCTGAAAACGTTTCCCATGCTGATGTGCCAACGGATGGTATGATTTCTCAGCTGGCCCGTAAAGAAAAATGATCTTACTTTCATTCTTGTCCTTCTTGCTTGTCTTGTCTGATATATTTTGTTTTTAATCAGATGTTTTTGTCAAGGCAGGGACTCTAGTTGCTTGTACAAGTTGTTTGTACAGTGTTTAGCATGGCGAGGAACATACTATTTACAAATGGAATTGGAAAATTTATTGTACACAGCAGGAGCAAAGCTGGTGGTTTCAGAACTCAGTATCTTAAGACAGATGTGTTAAAATGGGCCCTGATTCCTTCCATTTGTACAGATACCTCCCAGCCACGTATAAAGCCCTTTTTCCATGCTGTGGTAACTTACTCTTTCTGGAATGGAGCCACAGTTAGAAGTTTTAATAATTTTCCTTTATCTAGCTTCCCATTCCCTGTAACTGTTCCTGTAAAACTTGTATTCTTTCTTACAATGAAGTTAGGAGTTCTGATAAGTTTAATATTCTCACTAGAAAAGAAACTGGGCAGTCATGTCTGGACCAGTAGCACATTCACCTTGTCCTGGGAGTTCTCTGTAGATATCTCTTTTTACCCAATTCCTGTATAAAGTTTACACAAGCAACACTGACCTTTGAACAGGAAAGGAGCGAATTCTGTGATTCTGTGAATGCTGGTCACATGTTTTTTGATCGTCTATAGCACTGTTTTTTGTTTATGAATATTGCTGGAACCAGGATTGAAAAATAACACCTTTGTGAAAATCAGCCGAGATGGATGCAATAGAAGTAGGAGGAGAAGATACCTTGAGGTGGTCTGAACTGTATTTTTGCCTTCTGGTCCAAATATTGTTAATTATGATTCAACTAATGTTGATATCAGAATCTCTATGATTGCTCTATTATGGCAGCAGGAAGTGAAAAATGCCTTTATCTTCAGTAGACTACATAATTATAACTTTTCTTCTTTGAGGTGTGTGGTGTTATGGGGATCTGTGGCTGCTTTCTTTTCAGGCTACAGTAGGTATTGCAGGGTGAAACTAACACAGCAGTTGCTATTTACACAATTAACCATTTGCTGCCTTACTCCCAGGAACAAATGGTGTCTAACGTTCTGCTTTGAACATACAATGAAATATGTGTAATTACCAAAATAGTAGTTCTTTCCTTCAAATACATAGCAGCAATAGGGCTCAGTTATCTGGGTAACAGTCTTTGTTTCTTGCAGCGCCTGTGATGGGAAAGCAAGTGGTGGACTTTATGGCTTATTTAGAGCTCTTGATGGTGGATATTTTTCACTTGTTTTGAAAGTTAGAGCTTTAAAGCATTTGCTGTAACATTCATGACATTGATGACTTTATAAGCCTTTGAAATACATGTCTGATTGTCTTGTATGACATATGGAAGTGATCTCTGCCAGTTTCTTGCCAAGCTATGAACAGCACATTTTTGTTGCACCTGTAAAAGAGGAACATGGACTGATTTTATACATTTAATAGTACGAAAAGTATATGCTTATGTCAAGTACATTATTTTAAAAGGTTTCTTTTTCTTCAGTTAGAAAGTTGGGAAAAAAAATACATAACTTTGATCGTAGGATTTTGGAAATAATCCTGGACTGTGTCTTCGTGAAATGACAGACTTAATAGAAGGCTGTAGCAAGATAATTCCTCTGGCCTTCATGGCTCACCTATTAGGAAATAGGCTAATGGAAGAGGTACAGGTAAGGTTGGTCTCCTAAAAGCTGTGCTGAGAGGCAAATTTTCCTCTGAAATAGGGGTTATGAAGCACTGCTTTTGAAATTTTGAGCTTTCCTCTTTAATTGCTCAAAATGTAGCTTAAAATGTACTCTGATTATAACCTGGGAGAATGGGGAGAAGAGTGGATGGGACTGACTCATCTTGCAGACTGAAATGAAGATGGTCTGTGCTGAAGAAATGGCTTGGTTCTGGTTCCAGCCACAGCTAAATTTGGAAGTGCTTTCCTTGTGGGTGAGCATGCAGGGGGACAAGAATACTGAAATATTTTACCTTCACTGGTGAATTGTCAGGTAGACGGCTGTGGCTAGTGAATCACCTCAGCATCAGGGTCACTGGGTAATCTTATCAAGGTCTCTGCTGAGGGCAAAAGGGAGAGGAGGGATAGCTCTGAGCAGAGGGTGGCTTTCCTTATTGTAACCAAATCCTTTCGTTTCTTTAGCAGCTGCTGGTTCCTCTATGGGGCTGACCCTCCGCTTGTTGAGGCGCTGCCCTGGGTGAGACAACAGGGATGTACTCACACTGTGCGCTGAGAAGGGGTAAAAACCTGGAAGGAATCATCCTTTTTCTCTCCTTCTGGTCTTCTGCGTCCACACACGCTTTCCTTCCAACTGTGTAGCCGGCACAGAGACTCTCCCACCGCCATAATCTGTACGTATCATAAAGTATGTCTCTCTATAGTACAGTACATGCACCCCCAAACTGGAAGGCCAGTTTACTACATAGCGTTGGTGCCAGTTCTTTTGGCAACATGGATGTTCTCAAGGAAATTGTTTTCAGAAAAACTGAAGAATACTTAGGAGGGACTCCCTAAATCTTACTTTTTGCCCCAGCATTCTCTGTCTGACTTGAGCTGTACATTTTACTAATCACTCAGTTCTGGTTAAATACAATGGCAACCCAACGCTTTATGTTTTACTCTGATGCCCTCACTGAGCTTTTTTTAAAGTATGAATATACTTATATTTGGGTTTTAACAGAATTTATGTAACTGTGGGATGAAAATAAAAAAAGAGCAAAGTACCTGAAATGAAAGAACAGTATTGGAATATTGCTGTTAAGTTAAGTGAAGTCTTCACCACTGAAATGGGTGAAAATTGAGTATCTCTTGGACATTTTGATTATTAGGATTTGTAGTGCCTTTCATGTGACCTAACACAGAATGTGAACAACGATCAGCAAAAGTCTGGAGAAATGAGATACTGTGTAGCTCCAGTGATGAAAGAAGAGATATTTAATTCATGTTCTAAGCAATACTTTTTTCCCTCAAATGACATTCTGATTTTGTTCTTCCTTTCTGCTTTCAAAGGTGTGAGTATCAAATTAAATGGCGTCCACCAAGATGAAACCCTAATGAAATAACAGACTGAAGATTATCAACTCTCAGTTACTTTTCTATATGGTTTTCAGATCAGTTCTACAAAGCAAGATGTATTGGCAAATCATTCTGACCATATTTGTGCTATTGGGTAAGTTACTAAAAAAATGTCAGAAATTATGTAGAATGAACAGTAATCACCATTTCAGTTTTACAGTGATATTTTCAAGTCATGCTACTGCATTATTATCTTATCACAACAGGCAACTAGAATATACAAAGGACCTGGTGTCATGTTCAAGGCCAGGTTGGAGGGGGCTTTGAGCAACCTGGTCTGGTGGGAGGTGTCCCTGCCCGGGGCAGGTGGGCAGGAACTCAATGATCTTTAAGGTCCCTTCCAACCTAAACCATTCTATGATTTTATAATTGAAATGTTGGCACTCTCAGGGTTGTGCTTATGTGTCTTATCCCAAAAAGCAGTGCAACTGACTTTTAAGATCAGGAAGTGTCAGTGGAATGTATGTGGTGGGTCAACATGCATTCAAATAAATGCCCTAGTCAAAATTTTGTAAGGCAGAAGTTCATGGGCAGGTTGGTTTTTTACCCTAATAGGTCCAAAAGCAGAAGGGAGAATCCCAGTTCCATCAGAACTGCAAAGTTTCGGTTTGGTTCAGTGTACCCAGGGTGTCACTTTGAGTCTGAGCTCTGCTTTTTTAGGTAGCTGATGTTCCTGCTTTCATATGCACAGTGCTGATAAAGGATGCTCAATTAACCACAAAAGTTGGATATAATAAACTGGTTTTCTAATTGGGAAATTCTAATTGTCTGTGACAATGTTGGTGTATGCTGTTCTGGGACAGCTGGTATTTGCCTTTCATTTTTTTGATTAAAATAAGAAGTACTTAAAGGCTTTTGGTGATGATGCTTAGGAAGAAAGCTGTTACCCAGTGAAGTTAGTTTCAAAAATTATATCATTTTGTATTTTCACAAAAGGTGACTCAATCATTAGATTTCTATCTTTTCTATATAAATATACATCTTTTTATATGTATATCTTTTCTGTGTACACATAGATCTTTCTTTATCTTTTCTATTATGTACCTTTATCCACTCAGTATCAACTATTGTGTTGTTGACATTCTTTTAAATACCTTACATAATCTAAACATACTGTGTACCTTTTAATTAGAAAACGTGGATGCCTGGGGGAGTTTTCATTATGTTTCAGAGCAGTTTGTCACCATCTGATGGCCTGTAATGACTGAAAGTACCTGTGGCCATCTCTCTCTGATTCCAAATAAGCAAATAGCCACGGCTGGTATCTTTGTAGCCCCGTCAACCCTGACATGAAATAGGCTGCTGATTGAAAACATTCTTAATGCATGCTGCAGTTTATTAATGAGCTGTAGCAGTCCTATGCTAAACATTCTGTATTGTAAAGTATTACTTTTTTTTAAACACTTCTGCAGAAGTGGTAAGTAGCTGCACACATTTTGACTTTATAGGATTTAATTAATCCTGTGAGATTGTCTGGTGCGATACGTGAGGGAGGAGTCTGTTTTTTGGAGAAAGAGATGACTGGCAGGAATCTCTTCCCACCCTGCAGTTGCCTCTGTGAATTGAGCAGGATGTTAGTTATCTGTCCTGCTTCACAGGCAGCCATGGTACTTATTTGTTCTTTTTTAATCATGTATTATGAACTAATAGTCTGTTCGGTCAACTGAACCCTCTGGTGAGGGCAGGAGGCCCAAACTGTGAAATGGGAGAGGAAGAAAGAGCAGAATCTGTCAGGAATCCCCAATACAAAATCTGTGTAACGAGAAAACAAAGCACTGTAACACTGCAGAGTAAAACAGCGGCTGCTTTTAAGGTAGCATGCACCTACTTATTTTAAAAGCTTTCATTTTGTGTTTTTAAATGATTTAGCTTATGCTTACGTGCTAATAATCAAACATTGCTAGAGAAATTCTGTTTCTCTAATTTTGCTATTGCAAGGCATAGAGCATGAATTAATTTCTATCTAATCAACTGCTTAAAATATTTATGCCCTTACTGAGCAAAAAGCTGAATGCAGAGTGTGCAAATGACCCACATGCCTTTCTGTAACTACAGCTTTAATCTTTGAAATTCATGCAGTGTTTTACAGTAAGCTGTTTCCCAAACTGACACGCTCATCCTTCTCAAAAATCATTGTTAGCGTAATTCAAGCTATGACTTACCAACAAGAGCTAAAAATGTGGCCAGAGTGATTTTATTTTGAAGAATCTGCCTGATGGAAAAGATTATTCTTTTCCTACATCTCATTTCCCAGATAATGCCCTGGGACTGCATAGTTACATCCAGTCGTGTATTCTTGTAATACTATTATTTGGTATTTAACAGTTACAATGTGACTATGTGTTATATTTACAGTGGGATTATTTTTTCTACAGTAATGGAGACATGTTATAAGAGCTGAATGGGAAAGGTCCCAGCACTGCAGGAGGAGATGAGGCTCATGCCTGTATAAGTGCGTGTACTTAAATTTAGGATTCACTGTATTTTGAATTAATATAAGCCAATTTACCCCAAAGAGATGCTTCCCTTACAGTCTTGGTCTTGACCTATTTCAAGAGAAAACAGAGTTGGGTATAGTGGCTCGGGGGGAGAAGGCTGGCACCTGTCAGTTGTGACACCAGTTCAGAGGGGACCTTGTTAGTAATTTTGTCTGCAACTCGGAGGAAAATAGTCCCTGGAGATAGTCTGAATTTTCAGTAATGAATGTGTTTCTGCATAATGTCAGCCATTTCCTTTCTATTGTCAAGTAATATGAACTTTTTCTTTTTTTTTCAGATATCTTTGCCTTTATATTTGCAGACTTTCTTCAAACGGCAGTTGCCCATTGTATGGTCCATCAAATTCCTCCCAGGAACTTTACATTACCCTGTATGCTGCTAAATGAGACGTTTTTGAATCCTTTCTCTGCTGAAGTGGTAGAGAGCTGGTCTGGTTTGAGGAGAGAGCGTGGAACACCTGAAACCAAACCTCTCTTGCCAATGAAGGAAGAAGGTTTCCTGTGTTGCCTTTGGAGTGTTAACAACATTGAGTGTTCTTTGTACAGAGCAAGCATGCGAGCAAGGAAGTTTATTCCTTCAGAAATAAATATTTTTGCTTCTCAGGAAATAGGTGTGTTTTCCATTTGAGGGCATAAAAAGTTACTTCTTAGAAAAAATTGTTGGGTTTTTTGGTTTTTGGAGGGTTGGGTGGGTGGGTTGTATTAATGGGTATTCATTTTTATCCAGAGCAGACAACATAATATGGTGAAATCCTTTATCACAGAAGTCCATAGTGGAAGCTGAAGGAAATTGTATAGCAAAATTTCAAACGGGAGGGAAAAAAAACAGTTGGCTGTCTTTTTTTGGGAATTCTGAATAAAATATGTATCACTGCATACGAGGACGTAAGCCCAGATCTTCAAAGGTGTTTAGACATTATGAGAAGTATTTTAAATATTTTTGTGGATATGGGCTTTAAACTCCTTCAGAAGGCAGGGGAGATCTTTTCTGCCTGGATTTTGATGCCTTAATAAATACTTGTACATGGATTATAGTTGAATTATTTTTTCCTAGACTGTTTTTCTCTTCCTTTAAGCCAGTCTGTGAGCAGCATACCGGCCTGTTGGCATACTGCTATCAGCAGCAGGAATCTCACTGACCTCAGTAGAGTAGAATTTCATTTTACAAGAACTGTCCAATGGAACAAATGAATCTCCGTTAAAGACTGCCACGCTAATTTTTTGCTGTTGTGTATGCAGTACAGCTGCCTGCGTGTGCACAACGTCACGGTGCACAGCCACATAGAGCCTCTAACAGTTAACAGTGGCAAAACCTTCCACCACCACCAGTAGCTTAATTTCTTTCTTCCCCTTGTGGCCTTATACATAAAGCCAGGTAAAATATACTCCTTCTCTAATAATGAGATTGCAGCAGTTTCACACTGGTTGTTAGCCTTTTAAGTGTTAAAGGGCATATACTGGTGCCCAATTCAGCAAGAATTATCCACAAATATTTGCACACTTGTGGTCCGGCTTCACCTTCATGAGTGTCTGTTGCTTGTACTCTCTTTGTGAGTGAGTTTTGTCCTCGCTCTTGAGTTGGTTTTGGTTTAGTAGTTTGTTTTTTGGGGATTTTTTTTTGTGGTTTGTTTTTATTTTAATATAGTTCAGAAATGTTTAATCCCTTTCTTTTGTTCAGATTCAAATTGGAACATTGAATGTTGGATTAAAGGCAAGCTGGACCTGTTGGTTTGTAGCCTGCGGTTTTTGAAGTTGTACTTGAGAGCCGACTTGAAGGTTAATCTTTTCTATGTTGCGTAAGTACACACTGTTAAACTTCTCTCAAGCTGCCTCTCAGGATTGTAGCAGAGTGGTAGTGTTAGCTTTGCAAGCAGATGGTATTTTATACCTTTGTCTTATCTAAAAGTAACCTTTGGAAATATGGAGAGTTTATCTTTCTGTCTTTGAATGAGAAATGGTTGGAATGGAGGGTGCCCCTCCTCTGTCCTTCCCATGTTTCTTAAAATGCTTTCATGAAACCAGTGTTGACTTGCTAAAATATCTTTGCTGTTAAAATTGCTTAATTTTAAAGCTATGACCTTGGTTCTGTCTCTTCTGTGCTTTTGACCAAATTTCCTTAGGAAACGGGCTAAACATTAAACAGTTGAATTAGCTGAATTTACAGGTGATGACTTATACTTAAAAGACCAGATATCACTGGCCACAAATTATCCCTGTAGTCAGGGTAGAAAGCGAGCATATTAACTGGTATTAAATATGGTTGTTTAGTTGACGTAATACTTTAAATGTCAGTGATAGAAGGAAGACTAGGGAAAATGTGTGCCCTCTCCAGAAGGAAAGGGGAGACCTGGTCACCTGAGATATGGAGAAGGCTGAGGTACTCAACAGTTTTTTTGCCTCAGTCTTCACTGGCAGCTACTCTACCATGCTGTCCCAGTTGTAGAAGGCAAAGGCAGGGACTGGGAGAATGAGATACCTCCTGCCTTCAGCTCTGGGGCCACCAACATCAGAAGGACATGGACCTGTTGGAGCTGGGGCAGAGGAGACCACAGAGATGCTGCAAGGGCTGGAGCCCCTCTGCTGGGAGGGGGGGCTGAGAGAGTTGGGGGGGTTCAGCCTGGAGAAGAGAAGGCTCCGGGAAGACCTTACAGTCCCTCAAGGGGCTCCAGGAAAGCTGGGGAGGGACTCTGGATGAGGAAGGGGAGCCCCAGGAGGAGGGGGAAGGGTTTGACACTGCAAGAGGGGAGATGGAGCTGGGACGTGGGGAAGAACTTGTTTGGTGTGAGGGTGGTGAGAGCCTGGCCCAGGTTGCCCCAAGAAGCTGTGGCTGCCCCATC